>PVLC010040907.1:0-13492 GCA_004027655.1 Graphiurus murinus
AGTACATCTCTAAGTCCCCAGAGAGACAAGAGGATCTGACCACCCCCTGCACACACACACGCACACACACACGCACACGCACACACGCCTTAGGATCCAGGCTGAGATCTGAGATGTGACACCCTCCCTGAGGACTCCGGGGCCTCAGGTTCTGCTGGCCAGCAATGCCTCTCCCGGGCTCAGGAGCCAGGAGGATGAGCTGGCCTAGAGCGGTGTGGTCACAGTTTGGAACGACCAGTTTTGCGCCAACCTCTGGCACACAAGGAATCTGTGTTGCAGTTGCTAGGAGACCGGGTAGACGGGTCGGAGCGCAAACACAGCTTTCCATAAACCTCCGCTCCCGCCTATGCCAATAAACAGCTTCGGGTCTGGGAGAAGGCTGGCAGCTTGCGTTGCTTTTATAAACTGACAGAGGGAAGCGTTTTCCGTTTGGAGAAGACGACTTGCAGGATGTAGGAACATGTATGGAGGACCTTTATGAGCGTCACACGGTCACCAAATGCCTTACCTTTGGCTGGCCTCTGAGGTCCCGGGAGATGCGGCATCGACAATGTGAAAAGAGACAAGAGAAAATTCAGTTTAGAAAACTCTTTGAAGGGTAAAAATAACAAACATGATGTAAATTTGCAATAGAAAAACAACATGTTACCTCTGAAACCAAACAGTAACTCAAAGGCAAATTAAAGTCAATTGACTTGTAGAATAGGATGCTAATTAGAGAAAAGCAACTTGTGTCTCTCTGGTAGAAGGAGGACTGTCAACTGCCAAGCCCTAATAGTTCTGCCTTTTGTATTTCTGCTTATCCTTGCATATGGCTTGTATAAATTTCTTTTTCATAATCTTTACTTCTTACTTTCTTGACTTTGGTATAGTTGTAGTTTACACTGTCATCTATACAGGCCCTTCTACAAAAAAAAAGAATTCTGCTCTAAGGAAAAGATGCTAAATTAAAGGGAAAACTGAGTTACTACTTACTGATTTATTCACGACTTGCCCCTCTATACTTATTCAGGCACTTCTAACTGCCCCTCTTGCCCTCACTCCGAAACTGTCACAGCCTTACGTCTCCCCAGGGCACAGCGTGCAAATCCAATACAATTATGAGATAGTTTCAAGTTTAAAGAAAAGTTGTGAGAAAGTATAAAAACTCAGCTGGGCATGGTGGCACACACTTATAATCCCAGTACTTGGGAGGCTGAGATAGGAGGATCGCAGGTTCATGGCCAGCTTCAGTAACTTAGTGAGGCTGTCAGCAACTTAGCAAAACACTGTTTCAAAATAAAAAAGTAATATAGGGCTGGTGTTATAGCTCAGAGGAAGAATATCCCTGAGTTCAATTCCCAGTACCCACCCCCACACACAAAAAGTATAAAAACTCCCACAAACCCAGATTTGCCAACTGTTAAAGTTGCTATGACTGCTTCACCCCGCCCCCTCCAGAGATGGACACGCACGTATTTCATTTCTTTCTGAAGCTCCTGAGAGTGAGCTGCACGCGTGCCCCGTCAGCTCCAAACACTTAAGTGTACAATTCCTAAAAACAATGATGTTCACTCACATAATCATGGGACAATATCAAAATCAGACAATTTAAAAATAAAAGGAAATACTTTGATACTGGAGTAAAACAGGAACAATAACTGGTCCTTTTCAAAGGATCAAAACTCCAACTCCAGTCTGAAACTTGAAAGCAAACTGTTGGTGCAAATGTTTCCTTCCAATTGTTGGCACATCTTCTGGTCCCTTTACCGCGTAAGATTGCTTCCAAAATTATTTGCATCAAATGATTCCAGCCAGGAACACTGAACACCACGGGAAGTCTAGCAGTGAGGGTGAGTGTCTGATAGACTTGGGAATAGCATCCAATGTGGCTGATTATATAAAAGGAAACTATCCTCTGGAATAAGAGGTGTGGAAAAACTTCATAGCCCCAAAGATGTGTGAAATACGGGCAGAGGCTGCTGATGTGGGCTAGCATCTTTTCATAGGTACCTAGAAACCAAGCAGACCCTTCTCCCCTGTGGATGACTTAGTTGAAAACATGGCTGCGGTAAGAAGAGAAGCTGTAAGTCTAAGCGCTCACCGCAGCCCTTGCAATAACTACAAGATGCTAATGTAACTACGTGATGCTCTTGTGACTTGGTTTATGGAGGAGAAACTTAGGCTCAGAAGAGCTAAAGGATCATCCAACAACACCAACCAGCGACTATGGATCCCGAGCAAAAACCAGGTCTTCTGACTCCAAGTCCACGGTCCTCCCTCTCCCCCCGCAATGCTGGTCAAAAGAGTCTGAACCTAAGAACCCCCGAGTCACACATTAACAACCGCTCCTGCTAACAGAAACATGTCTCAATGTATTCATTTCCTCCATCCTAATTATTAGCCAAAGCAAGCTTACCACTTGGTACTTAGGACGGTGCACAAAAATTTACTATGCAACATGTATATGAAAACTGCAGGCTGTCTTTTCTGAAAACTAAAGAACATAGCATGATAATTCATGTTCAAATATAATTTTTTTGGTAATGGGAGTTGAATCCAGGAAGGGGAGGGGGGTTCTACCTCTGCCTACATCCCCAACCCTATTTAATTTTTTATCTGAAACAAGGTCTAAGTTGCTGAGGCTGGCCTCAAACCTGCGATGCTCCTGTCCCAGCCTCGCAAGTGTTAGGATATAGGTGTGCGCCCATGCCCAGCTTCAAATATATTTTACTTTTCTTATTTGTGTGTGTGTGTGTAGGGGGGGGGTACTGGGGATTAAACCCAGGGGCATTTTACCTCTGAGCTACACTCCCAACCTTATTTTTATTTTGAAACTGAGTGTCACTAGGTTAATGAGAGTCTCACTATTTGCTGTCCTCAAATCTGTGACCCTCCTGTCTCAGCCTCCCAAGTACTAGAAGTACAGGCATGTGCCACTACACCCCGCTCAAATACAATATTTTCATACAAAAAAGTTGGCTGTTCCTAAGAGACCACAGTCATCTATGAAATTCAATATATGACACATTGCAGAAGAATCCATGGGACTAACCTGAATTCGGAACAGCATAATAAAAACAAGCCAGTAAATTAATTACAGAGTTAAGTTTCCAGTTCAGGATTCTAGTAGCTACAACAGTGAAGCTCAATAACTCGCAGGGCCACAGAACACCCAAAGATGTAATTACAGCTCCGTACATAAATAAATAAGTAAACTGACTAATTAAACAGAACCTTCTCAGAGTGTAGCTGCAATGCAGTACCGCCATGCCTCAGTGGGCCAGGCGCCTTATTCAGCAACCTCAGCTAGCCTGATCACCCTGGAGATTCAGGAAGCAAAGAAAAACCAGCTCTGAACCGACCGAGAGAGGCGGCACGGTACAAGCCCCACAGCCTCTCTCGCTCAGCTGAGCCTGATTACTCCTGTCATTGCTTAACTTCATCTTGAAATACTTTCAGACTTATGAAAAGCTCCAAAAATAGCACAAAGACTTCCCCAACATCCTTCATCAGGCTACCCCGCATGACAGGTCTTCCACAACCAGAGTCACAGTGAACAAAATATAGGAAGTGCCCACTGACCATGATGTTTTAAGTAGTTCACAGCCAACCGTAGCCAAACTTCGCCAACTGCCCCCACTAATGTCATTTTTCTGGTCCGGCCTTGCACACTGCGTGTAGGTGTCACCGTCTTCCAATCAGGGATAGTCTGTCTCTCCTGGACACTTGAAGAGTACTGGGCACGTAGTTAGTGGACTATCACTCAATCTGGGTTTGCCTAATGCTTCCCTGTGATCGAATTCAGGCAAGCAGAACCAAGTACCCATGTACCCCCTCGGAGCATCCTGCGAGGAGGCAGATGGCCGCCCTGTCTGCTGCTGACCAGGTTAATTAACTCTGATCACCTGGTTAGGGTTGTGACTGTGAGGTCTCGCCACTGCATCCCTTCGCTTCCCTTTAGTTCATTGGCATCTTGTGGGGAGGGACACTGAGGCTGTAAACACCCAGTGTATCACCAGGTTGCCGCCCATGTATTTTAGCATCCATTTATGGTTCTTGCCTGTCATGACTGCTGTCTCCCAAGGATGACAACCTAGTTACTAGAGATGTAAATGTCACCAGCCTGTCAGGTGTGGTGGCGCAGGCCTGTACTCCCAGCTACTTCAGAGGCTGAGAAAGGAGAGTTGCAAGTTCAAGGCCAGCCTGGGCAACTAAAATAAAAACTAAAAACTAAAAAGGGCTGGGAATGTAGCTCAGTGGCATGGCATTCCTGGGCTCAACCTCTAGTATGGGAAAGAAAAAAAAAAAAAACAAGTTAAACGATGGATGCCCTCTTTTGGAAGGAGACACAACAATTTAGGACAGGAACTGTTATCTACGAATAAGCTACTGTCTCTGTCTCCTTTTTACTGACCCAGTTCAGGGATCTGTGTTCACTTCTCATTTAAATAATAAATCACACCAGAAAAATGAGTCAAATTAACTGGGCATGGGGGCGCACACTTGTAATCCCAGCACTTGGGAGGCTGAGACAGGAGGATCCAGGTTCCCAGCCAGCCTAAGCTACTTAGTGAGGTCCTCTGCAACCTAGTGAGACCCTGTTTCAAAATAAAGAATAAAAAATAGGACTGGGGGTGTAGCTCAGAGGTAGAATGCCCCTGGGTTCAATCCCCAGTACCACAAAAAAAAAAAAAGAGTCAAATTATATTCTTAATCTCTAGAATGCTAAAATATAAACAAGAAATTTAGTGATGACTTTATATGAGTTGTCCTTTAGAAATTTTCTCTTTTTTTTTCTTTCTTTTTTTGGTACTGGAGATTGAACTCAGAGACATTCTACCTCCAAGCTATACCCCTAACCCTTTTTAGTTTTTGTTTTGAAACAGGAACTCACTAAATTGCTGAGAGTCTCTCTTAGTTGCTGAGGCTGGCCTCAAACCTGCAATCCTCCTGTCTCAGCCTCCTAAGTCCAGGGATTACAGGCATAGGCCACCATGCCAGCTAGAAATTTTTTATTCATACTTCAGAACAGAAGAAAAAATAAATAAAATTGAGCCGGGCATGGTGGCGCACGATTGTTATCCCAGTATTATGGAAGCTGAGACAGGAGGTTCGAAGCTAGGCCCTGTTTCAAAATAAAGAATGAAAAGTAGGGCTGGGGGTATAGCTCAGAGGTAGAATGCTCCAATGCCGAAAAAGAAAATTGATATTGGGTCCAATATTAAACAGAGTATCATGCATGTGTAAAACATTAAACAATGTCAATAGAATGGTGAGTTATAAATAAACTACAGAAATCAAATATTAAATCCAAATACCATCATGTCTTTTAATTCTAAAGATGTGTTTAAGTTGCTAAATGTTCACAATTAGAAATATTTAGAATCTCCATTTTAACAAGCGCCACACAAGGAAGTCCACACCACAAAGAGCTCATTCTAACCCAGACCCACTGCGTAATCATCCTGTTGCCGTTGGGACTTAGCTGGCAGTACCAGCAACCAAACAACAATCTGTGATGATGGTCAGCTTTCCTGCGCCGCTCCTCCCCCCAGGAACCTCCACATAAGGAGTGAAGCTGGTCTGCGCAGACTCCCCGTGGAGGCTCTTCAACCTTTGCCTACTCGGCCAACTCTCCACAAGAAGTTCACAACACAAACACCAGCAAGGCCTGACCCACTGTTGCCTCAGCCTCTGGAACACACCATGCTATTTGGAAGAATAGACTTTGCCAGCATCACTGATAAAGTAGAGCAAGTTTGGAGAACAGCATTCAGGAGGTAGTTACTAGAAGTGAGTCAGCTCTTTAGCCTAAAAATAATCAGCACTGCCAGGCGTGGTGGTGCATGTCTATAATCGTAGTGAGGCTGAGACAGGAGGGTCACAGGTTTTCGGCCAGCATCAGCAACTTAGTGAGGCCCTTCACAATTTAGTGAGACCTTGTTTCTAAATAAAAAATAAAATAGGGTGGGGGGGGGGTGTAGCTCAGAGGTAGAATGCCCCTGGGTTGAATCCCTAGTAACACACACACACACACACACAGCATTAGCACTGTTTCAAGAACCAGCCAGGTCCCCACAAGTGGAATTATCTAAAGAGAAGAAAAGCAGCAGGTGAAGCTGAGGTGTAAGGAAGGAGAAGCGGTCCTGGATTACTTGTACGAATCTTCTTGTTTTCAGTAAGAAAATGAGTGGCGACCCCTCGAGTTTTATGCTGCATCCCTGGCAGGGACACGGCACACGGCTGGAGGACGGGAGGTGCCCGGCAGCTGGAGAGCCATCCCCCCGTCACACCGGGGAGGGCCCTTCACACCAAATGCCTTGTCACTGCCGTGTCCCACACCTACACTGTGACAATACCACCCCCTCCAGCAACTCAGCCCCTCCTGCAGGAGAGAAAAGCTCAGGGCAAAAGTGACGCCACTGAAGAGTCCTTCTGCAAGGACCGTGGCCAAGAGCCCCTCCCCAATTCCTACAGCAAGCCCAAACGACTCTACGGCGTGTGCAGAACCTGTCCCCGCGTCTCGTGACATGAACTCTGCTATACATGCCACCTGAGCTAGACTGTGATCCTCTGCAGAACAGTGTCACTCTGGAACTGGAGTCCAGCGGGCGTGCTCTGCTTGCCCAGCGCCTGCTCTTGGAGCTGTGTGGGTGACCCGGCTCCCACCAACACCTCCAGCTGTGTCTCGCACGGTCTTCATTCCCCACACGAGCTTCTCTAATTGGCCCGGTGAACCTGGTTCCTGGTCTCGGGGCTTCCGGGCATGATCCTCCTTCTGCCTTGAACTCCTGAGGCCAACTCCTATCCCTTTTCACTTTTCAGCATAATGATTATTTCCCTAGTTCAGTCTTTCTTGGACATCCTTTCTGTTGCTCTCAATTGCTGTATTGTGTGCAGAACAAAGCCATTCTACCACCATACCGTGTCTTCCACAATCGCCCCAGAACAATAGGGCAAACAAGAAACAGAAATACAAAGTCTATGCTCTGTGAACCTGGGGAATATTTATAACGAAGTACACAACATGAAGACAGATCATGTGTCTACAGAATGCAAAATAAACATAAAAAGATCAGAAATGAGTGGCACCAAGTGCCCTTCCAGAAGGTGGCGGAAGAAGGGACCTGAAAAACGAGAGGTTGCCAGGCGTGGTGGTACATGTCTGTAATCCTAGTATTTGGGAGGCTGAGACAAGAGGATCACAGGTTCGAGGAAAGCCTCAGCAACTTAGTGAGGCTCGCAGAGATCTAGAAAGATTCTGTTTCAAAACAAAACAGGAGTTGGGAGTATAACTTGGAAGTAGAATGCCCCTGGATTCAATTCCCAGTACTGCAAAAAAAAAAAAAAAAGAGGGGGTATTATTTGAGAGGAGGTGAACCCCTCTTGTCTCCACCCTCACCCTCAGCACACTCAGGTCACTACTGTTAATACACAGTCGTGGAGAGACTTCTTCCAGTAGAGAAAAGACAGTTCAACCACCCTCTTCTACTGGAATTTTCCACCCACACAAACCACAACAGTTTGAGAAGAGAGGGACATCCAAAGACTGTGACTACTGAACCACAGCTAGTGTGTTTCACAATCACAAGACTTTTGAAATATGAAAACCCTGGTCCATAAGGTTCATAATTTAAAACTGTCACATCTCAGGAAAGCAGAGTTCAAAATACACACCCCTAAATCGATCCCCGGCAAACCACCTGCCCTTCCTCGCCTGTCAGAAACATGGCAGCAGGAGTTTTAGTTCAGTGTCCACTTTCGTCATAAGAGAGTTTTCATTTGGCCAAAGAATATGAATTTGTTTGTGGGCATTCTTATAAAATATATTCCATAGATCATGTTAACAGATGAATGTACACTCACTTGAATAACTGCACATCAAGTAATTTCAGAGGTCTACACAGCGACTAGGAGAGATTACCAAACATCCTTAAGATTCTTTTTTTTTTTTTTTTCGGTACTAGAGATGGAACCCAGGGGCATTCTACCTCTGAGCTACACCCCCAGTCCTAATTTTAATTCTTTATTTTGAAACAGGATCTAAGTTGCGGAGTGCCTCACTAGGTAGCTGAGGCTGGCCATGAACCCAGATCCTCCAGTCTCAGCCTCCCAAATGCTGGGATTACAATCGTGCGCCACCACACTTGGCAAAGTTTTGTTTTCGTTTTTTTTGCAGTACTGGGGATTGAACCCAGGGGCAGTCTACCTGTGAGCTACACCCCCAGTCCTATTTTGTAATTTTTATTTTGAAACAGGGTGTCACTAAGTTGCAGAGGACCTTACTGGTTGGCCATGAACCTATAATCCTTCTGTCTCAGCCTCCCAACTACTGAGATTACAGGCAAGCGCCACCACGTCTGGCTGTCTGGCAAAGGTTCTTCTGGGTTTTCGAAATGCACTGGGGCCTCCCCGCCCCCATCCTTTCTAATCCTCGGTCTCCACCCAGAGCCACGTGTTCAAGGTCCACAGACCCAGCAGCCACAGATGCATGAGCTCCGTCCTCACCAAAAGTGGAAAATTACAAGGTTTCACATTAGGAAACCTGGATTTCCAAATTCCCTAGAAAACTGAGAAGATGTGGCCCACGTTCCCAGCAGCACCACTGCTCATCTGACCCACGACTCCTAGCAGGCCCAAACTCCTGTTACAGCATATAGAAAGGAGCCTGCCTTTTAATTTTTTTACAGGGTCACTGGGTCCTGGGGACTGAACCCAGGGGCATTTTACCACCAAGCTACACCCCTAGTCCTTTTTAACTTTTTGTTTTGAAACAGGGTCTCACTAAGTTGCTGAGGCTGGCCTCAGACCTGAAATCTTCCTGTCTCAGCCTCCCATGTACTGGGATTATAGGGATATGCCACCATGTCTGGTGAGGGATCTTCTTTAAGAAGCTTCAGACTCAAAGAAAACATTGAGATGGACAAATTCACACTAATAACGGCAATGCTTCCAAATCCAAGTCCTGAGGCTTTAACACAGAAAGCTATCACTGCCGGCAGCAGGACTACATTACAGTCTCCACCCACCCCTGAAATACTGCAGCCTGCTGTAGGATTCCAACACGTACTCCTGGTATCCAATCCTGAACCAGGCGCCCCAAACTCAAAGGTCACTCGCAGAGAGAATGTAGCTATGAAATCAAAGGGAAGCTAAAGCTATCGCCGTCAGTGTAAGCAGCGTTAGGTCTACAGTTCAGAAAGTCCAGGAACTGCAAAGGAAAACAACGGTGCACAGACATATCTGGCACACATATGTTCACACGTGCTCATTAAGTGTTAGATACCATCGTTAACACCACTGTGTTTCATGACGCAATACCGTCTGAGGTTTAAGTTAGGTGGCAGGTTGGGAAAAACTGAAATTTCTAGCTCATTACGATAATGACTCCCCAAATCGGTTGCTTAGTAAGGATTTCCTTAGCTTCCCTGAGTAGAAATCCAACTCTCAAGCATTTCTCAGCTGCCCACTTCTCTCCTCACAAGGAAACACATTACTTAGCTCGGCTGGGGATGCTAAGACAGCAGTTTTTGTCGTGGGGCTCTCTCTCAACCCCAAAGCCTCTTTTTCCTTCTCACCGTCATTTATTTAAGAAATATGAACTATGTGTCTGCCGTATGCAGGGCAGTAATCGAAGCCCTGGGGAAACCTTCTCGAACCATCAGACATAACTTGATCCTGTAAAAGCATAAATCCAGTTACAACATAATGAGTAAGTGTGTTTGTAATAATACGAGTGTTACAGGGGGGAAAAAAACCAAGCAGGGAAAAGGTACGGGGTGTGCAGAAGTAGAGGCTGGGTGGACATCTGCCTTAAGGTCCTCCAACTGGAAGGAGGGAGGTACCATGTGGCTGGGGAACCTTGTAGAAAAAAAGCAAAGAAGAATATGGATTCTAAGTCAATTGTACACGGCACAAAGGTAGCTGGTATGACCTACAGGAGGTCTGCTTCAAATTACTTCTGAGCACTCACCTTTATATATGGGTCTGTGTGCAGATAAACAGACCAGAGAGAATTTCTGTTTCAGAGAAACTCTCAAGAATGGCTGCCAAAGGCAGAAAGTACCAAGAGACCAGAGACAGAGGTGGAGAAATCCAGGAGGAAGAGGTTTACACCCTTTCCTTTGTAAGCTACACAAAGGTGGACCACAGACAACCAGAAGTACCTGGGCTTCCTTTAAAAAAGACAAACAAACAGAAAAACTAGTATGTCAAACATCAGTTAAGAAATAGACTTGACATGGCGTCCAGTAGGCAATGCTTTGCTGACTATCTTAACTTTTAAGCCAGGCATGGTGGTACATGCCTGTCATCCCTGTACTTGGGAGGCTGAGACAGAAGGATCACAAGTTCAAGGTCAACCTCAGCAACTTAGTAAGATCCTCGGCAACTTAGCGAGATCCTGTTTCAAACTAAAAAATAAAAAGGGCTGGGGATGTGGTTCAGAGGTAGAATTCCCCTGGGTTGAATCCCGGGTACCAGAAACAAAAATTGGAAACAACAAAAACCTTTGTTTATTGAAAAGGGTTTATTTATTGAAAATATGTGTCAAGATGGCTGTGGTCATGCCAAGCTGGATCCCTACCATTTCCCTTTCCCAGCAGCAATAAAAGAGACTTGTCTAAAAAAGTGTTTCTTGTGTAAAGTTCTTATTTCTTTTAAGTTTGGGCCTCTATTTTTACACTTCTTTAATACTAATCAAGGCTACTGTTGTTACTGCTTTGAGTCACATCCTCATACACTTTAGTTCTAATGCACTAACCTATGAACAGGTCTCATTCTCTCCGCCTACAGAGCAAAAAGAAAGGAACACACTGAGATTTTAAATAACTTGTTCAGTGAGAATGCTGGAGTCGGAACCTATGTTTCTCATTATAAGACTCTGCTCTTCCACTCCAATACTTAGTGCACTCCTCCTCCTCGCCCCACCCCACCCTCGTCAAGTGATGCGGAGGACAAACTGAAGACAAATGTGTTTCAGGAAACAGGGGGAGAGGATGCTTGTTTAAAATGATTTGATTTGACCACAATGGAGATCAGTACAGAGGTTCCTCAAAAGACTAGAAAGGGAACCACCACATGACCCAGCTACACCACTCCTCGGCGTCTTTGCAAAAGGCTTGAAGTTAGAGCACTACAGTGATACGATTCACAATAGCCAAATCATGGAACCAGCCTACGTTTCTAGCAACAGAAGAATGGATCAAGAAAACGTGGGCTATCCACACAATGGAATTTTACTCAGCCACGAAGAAGAATGGAATTACGTCACTTGCAGGAAAATGGATGAAACGAGAGAATATTACGCTGAGATCAGCCAGTCTCAGAAAGTCAAGGTCATATGCTTCCTCCCCTGTGTGGAAGCCAGAGAGAAAACAGAAAACAAGAGGGACAGGGGACTTGGTCAGATGAGAGAGACCAGTAGAGCAATGGAGAGAGTGGGGGAGGCGGCGGGGAGGGGGAAGTGAGCATTGAGGAGAACCCCTCAAATAAGGTTATGTCCAAACACGAAGGTCTCCCTGCCAAGCTCACCAGCATGTGGGGAGGGGAGGCGACACACGGATGCTGTGTGCGCCATGCAATTACGTATCACTGATTCTCACCATGACCTATCATTACAATGCACCAATAAAAGTATTGAAAAAAACATAATGTGAGCCACAAATCTGAACCACATATGTACATTTTAAATATTCTGGTATCCGTATTATAAAAATAAAAAGAAACATTTAAAATTTAAATAAATAAAAATAAAGTGATCTGATTTGGATATTTTGTTTGTTTTTTCTCTTGCCTTCTAATACAGGAGGCAGTGAACAAGAGCGGGCCCCGGGGAAGCCCACGGGGGCAGGTGTGAACCCTGGCCATGTAGGAGAGAAGAAATAGGCAGAAAGGAGACGGCGAGGAGGAGTAAAACACGACTTTAGTAAAGAACCTGGTCCTCAATTCCTCACGCCTTACTCCCCAAACCAGTTCTCTTTCCCAGGCCTATCCCAAATTCCTGGGAAATCTGCAAATCTTAAAGTTAACAAAAAAGAAACTAGAATTGCCCTATCCACTGCTAACAAGACAGATAAGGTATCTCACGAAACCTGTAATTTAGGGGACTCTCCAGCTTATCTACTGGTTGGGTCAAGGAGTCCTGATCAGGCTGAACACCCCAAGGAAACCAGACCAGGACGGAGGTTGTCGTCACAGACCTCCTCCTGCCACCCTTGTGAGAGCCCCAAAGGCACCTCTCTCTCCTTTGATGTGGCCCGCCTTCTCCCTTGAATGTGTATTTCTTACTTTCCTAAATAAGTCTCTGTCTTTGTCTCTGAAATCCTTTTCTATCACGTAAGCCAAGGCCCTGCCCCTGCTGAATTGAAGAATGAACCTTCCCCCAGGACACCTGTGAGTTTCAGATTCTTAGCTTAAACCATTTTGGGGTGAGGCCGGGCCCTTTCTCCTTCCCTTTTCTCTGTTTCTACCAAACTAGGCTCACACCTAAAAGACTCTGCCTTAAGTGAACCACAAGTATTAAGGAGAGAGTATTAGATTAGCAGTGATAATGTAACACTAATGACTATCCCTAGTGCAAATCACTGCTCATCGTCCCAGGTCCCTAAGCCACCGCACTGTTGTCCCAGGAGAAGAGTGTTTTACCAAAACAGTGGTGCTAGCCTGGCGTGGTGGCGCGTGCTTGTCATCCCAGTACTTGGGAGGCTGAGACCAGAGGATCTGAGTTCAAGGCCAGCCTCAGCTACTTAGTGAGGCCCTCCACAACTTAGTGAGACCCTGTTTCAAAATAAAAATAAAAAATAGGGCTGGTGGTATAGCTCAAAGGTAGAATGCCCCTGGGTTCAATTTCCAGTACTGCAAAACAAAACAAACAGTGGTGCTCACGAGCGGGAACCAGGTGCACGGCTCTGCCCCCACCCCAGGGAGGCCCAGTTGCCAGCTTGCTCAGGCCTGCTAAGTCTCACTTGGAGAAGCAAGCCCACCTGGCCTACACCTGCAAACCCATTTTCCTGCAGTTTTATCAGTAACGGAAATGAAATGAGACAACAGTCAGGACTGGACTCTGGAATCAAATTGCCTGGTTGGAAATCCTGCCCCAGCACTTACTATGTGACCTTGGCCAACTCACCTGGCCTCTCTTCAATTTCCTTCTATATAATCAGGTTAAAAGGGGAGCCTATTCCACAGAACTGCTGTGAAGATTCTATAGCGCCTGGTACTTAAGCAGCATTAGATATTAGTGTTTTGTTTTATTTTTATTTTGTGGTACTGAAGATTGAACGCTGGAGCCTTCTACCTCTGAGCTACACGCCCACTACTTTCAATTTTTTTTTTTTTTATTCAAGAAACAGGGTCTCACTAAGTTACTGCACATTGTTCTCAAACCTGCAATCCTCCTGTCTCAGCCTCCCAAGTACTGGGTTTAGAGGCCTGCCCTGCACCTGGCTTATACTTTACTTCCTTTCTATCTCTTACTGGTCCCCACGATTATCAGGTAAGAACTGGGGTG
>PVLC010040908.1:0-13626 GCA_004027655.1 Graphiurus murinus
TGCCCCTGGGTTCAATCCCTAGCATTACCAAAAAAAAAAAAAAATATATATATATATATATATATATATATATGTATAAATTTATAATTTAGCCGGGCATGGTGATGCATGCTTGTAATCCCAGTACTTAGGAGGCTGAGACAGAATCACAGGTTCACAGCCAGCCTCAGCTACTTAGTGAGGCCCTCCGAAACTTAGTGAGACCCTGTTTCAAAATAAATAAAAAAGCCGGGCGTGGTGGCGCATGCTTGTAATCCCAGCATTTGGGAGGCTGAGACCAGAGGATCCGGGTTCGCCTCCAGACTCAGCTACCTAATGAGGCACTCTGCAACTTAGTGAGACCCAGTTTCAAAATAAAGAATAAAAAATAGGGCTGGGGGTGTAGCTCGGAGGTAGAATGCCCCTGAGTTCAATCCCCAGTACCGCAAATAAATAAATAAATAATAGAGTTGGAGTTGTAGCTCAGAGGTAGAATGCCCCTGGGTTCAATCTCCAGTAACACACACACACAAAAAAACAAACATAACTTATAAACCACATTACAAACTTAAACCCAAAAATTCATTACTTGAAGACAAGAAATATAAGCTGGGCATGGTGGCGCACACTTGTAATCCCAGCATTTGGGAGGCTGAGACCAAAGGATCCGGGTTCGCCGCCAGCCTTAGCTACCTAGTGAGGCACTCCGCAACTTAGTGAGACCCTGTTTTAAAATAAAGAATAAAAAAAATAGGGCTGTGGGTGTAGCTCGGAGGTAGAATGCCCCTGAGTTCAATCTCCAGTACTGCAAAAAAAAAAAAAAGACAAGAAATATAATAGTGGATAACTAGCTAGGCACAGTAGCACATGCCTCATGCCTATAATTCCAGCCACTCAGGAAGCTGAGACATGAGGAATACAAGATTGAGGCCAGCCTCTGCAATGTAGTGAGGCACTGTCTCAAAATTAAAAAAAAAAAAAGAAAAAGGGCTGGGGATGCAGCTCAGTAGCAGAGTGCCCTTGTGTTTAATCCCAGTATCGCAATAAATAAATATTAGCTAACTTTACTGAGCACTTTCTATATAAGCCTTGGGTTAAGTGCTCTACATGCATTTCTTTGTTAATCTTACAATGCTATACACTCTATATAACATGAGCTCTAAAATAATAATTTTCTAGAAAGGGCTGAGAGTGGTGGCACACACCTTTGATCCCAGTATTTAGGGGTTGGAGATGTGGCTCAGTGGTAGAAGGCTTGCCTAGCACATAGAAGGCTATTTAATCCCCAGTACGGCAAATAAATTTTAAAAAATGAGCAGTGTTTTTATTTATCTACTTGGTACTGGGGATTGAAACCCGGGGCATTCTACCTCCGAGCTACACCCCCAGCCCTATTTTATTTTTATTTTGAAACAGGGTCTCGATAGGTTGATGAGAGTCTCACTACTTGCTGAGGCTGTTCCTGAACCTGTTATCCTCCTGTCTCAGCCTCCCAAGGATTGGGATTACAAGTGTGGACCACTACACCTGTCTTTATTACTTTTTATTTGGAAACAGGGTCTACATTGCTGACAGCTTAAGTTGCTGACGCTGGCTTCAAACCTGCCATCCTCCTGTCTCAGCCTCGAAAGTACTAGGATTATAGGCATGGGCCACTACGCTAAGTTATGGCTTTATTTTTATAAGCCACTCTGAAAGGAGATGCTGCTGCCTGTATACAAATCAGGAGAACTACCCTTCATTCTACAAATATTTCCTCAAGGCTCAGTAAGTGCCAGTCATTATTCTTAAGTAATGTGCCTACCATAAACAAAAGTGAAAAGTTTCAACCCTCCTAGAGCATACAGTCATAAAATCACACAAATAAGTATAAACTTGTAATAAGTTATGTAAAGGACAGGTAAATGAGAGCTAGTAACAGGAACCTAATCTAACTGAGGAGATCAAGGAAGAGATTCTGCAAGGAAGCAAAAGCTGAGAGCAGTAAGATGAAGAGGAAGTTCACAATGACAAGTGTTTCCAGACATAGGAAAGCAGCTTGTACATAGACCCTGTAGCCAGAGGAAACAGGGCAAAAATGTAGGACCATAAGGCCAGTTTGCCTTGAAGCAGAGATGAAATGTGAGAACTAGCTTAGGCTGTAGGCTGTACAAGCTCCCAGGAGCAATGAAAATCCACTAACAGAGGGGTTGGTGTGTAGATGAGTGACAAAATGCTTGCCTAACGTGTGACTCTGTGTTTGATCCTCAGCAATGCCAAAACAAAAATCAGAATACCACTAAAGGGTTTTCTTGTTTCTTTGTGGTATTGGGGATTGAACCCAGGGGCATTTTACCTCCAAGCTATACCCCCAGCCCTATTTTTTATTCTTACCTTTGAAATAAGGTCTAAGTTGCGGAGGGCCTCACTGAGTAGCTGAGGCTGACTACAAATCTGCAATCCTCCTATCTCAGCCTTTCAAGTACTAGGATTACAAGACTACACCACCACGCCTGGCATGAAGGGTTTTATGAATGCCATAGGCTGAAGGGAAGATGTAATCATATTTGCAATTTGACTACGGCTTCTGGAATACAGATGAATTAGGTAGGAAACAAAACTGTCATAATTTAAAACAGTAGTTTGAAGAAGAGTGATAGTGGTGGTGATGGAAAGAAGTTGAATTCAAGAGATATTCAGAAAAACCTGATGATATATTGTATTCAGGAGCTGACGGTCAGCAAAGTATGAAGATTTATGGGTTTGATTGGCATGACTATATAAAAGGAGGTACCATTCAGGAGGGATCTGTTCTAGAAACATCTTTTTGGCAATTCACACATCCCAAAAAGGGAACTCTTTCTTTTGCCTGAAAATGTGTTAATCCACTGTAATCCTCTATTTGCTTATGAAATAGGGCTCCAATAAATTTTTTGGGGGGAGGGGCATGGTACTAAGGGTGGAACCAAGAGGCCTTCCTTCTACCTCTGGTCTATACTCTCAGCCCTATTTTATTTTATTTTGCTTTGACTTTGAACCTGCAATTCTCCTGTCTCAGCCTCCCAAATATTGGGATTACAGATGTGTGCCACCATACTGGGCTCCAATATGTTTTTTACTATTTCCAATGGACTCTCAAAAGTACACAAATTTTCCAACTCAGGGATATTTCAAAGATTCTTCCACAAGCTTCAAAAATCAACTCTGAGTTCTAAAAAAGTTTGAGCAAAGGGGCAGCTTCATGAAAATGAAAACCCTTTTGATAAGGCTGACTCACATTTGCTGCCATTTAATTTTTTTTTTTTTTTTTTTGCAGTACTGGGGATAGAACCTTGGGGCATTCTACCTCTGAGCTTCAGCCCTAGCCCTATTTCTTTTTATTCTTTATTTTGAAACAGGGTCTCACTAAGTGGAGGAGGGCCTCACTAAGCAGCTGAGGCTGGCTGCAAATGCCATTTAAATATTTTAAAGAGCCAGATGTGTTGGCTTTTTTATTTGTTTGTTTGAACATTTTAAATAGCCTGTATAAAATTTGGCATTTTGAAGAAAAAATGGTGCAATTAAGAAAAAATAAGCCGGGCGTGGTGGTGCACGCTTGTAATCCCAGCATTTGGGAGGCTGAGACCCGAGGGAGGATCTGGGTTCTCGGCCAGCCTCAGCTACTTAGTGAGGCCCTCTGCAACTTAGTGAGACTCCATTTCAAAATAAAGACTAAACCCGGTGTAGTGGCGCACACTTGTAATCCCAGCATTCGGGAGGCTGAGTCCGGAGGATCCGGGTTTGAGGCCAGCCTCAGCTACCTAGTGAGGCACTCCGCAACTTAGTGAGACTTGGTTTCAAAATAAAGAATAAAAAATAGGGCTGGGTGTATAGTTCGGAGGTAGAATGCCCCTGAGTTCAATCCCCAGTACCGCAAAAAAAAAAAAAAAAAAAAAAAAAAAAAGCTCTGTAGCTCAGAGGTAGAATGTCCCTGAATTCAATCCCTAGTAGCACCAAAAATAAATAAATAAATAAATAAATAAATAAAATAGGGTTGGGGGTATAGCTCAGAGGTAGAATGTTCCTGGGTTCAATCCCTAATACAAAATTTAAAAAAATTACTTGTGATCTTCTGCCTCAACCTCCCAAGTGGCTGGGATTACAGGTGTGCACCTTGACTTGATGTCCTCAAGTCTTCAAATCTGTGTGACCAAGGGGAAAAAATAAGATGAAAGTGATTTACCCCTTTAAATATCGACCTAGAGCCAGTCGTGGTGGCGCACACTTGTAATTCCAGTATTTGGGAGGCTGAGGCTTGACCATCAAAGATTTGAGGACAGCCTCAGCAAGTAGTGAGACTCTCATCAACCTAGCAAGACCCTGTTTCCAAATAAAAATAAAATAGGGCTGGGGCTACAGCTCAGAGGTACAATGCCCCTGGGTTCAATCGCCATTGCCACAAAAAAAAAAAAAAATTCAACCTAGAGCTAGGCATGGTGGAGTTCACTCGTAATCTCAGTACTTGGAGACTGAGACAGGGACAGGAAGATCTCAGATTCACTGCCAGCCTCAGCTACTTAGTGAGGTCCTCTGAAACTTAAGTGAGACCCTGTTTCAAAATAAAGAATAAAAAACAAGCTGGGAGTGTAGCTTGGAGATAAAATGCCCCTGAGCTCAATCCCTTATGCCCTCACACACACACACACACACACAAAAACTAAAGTATTGAAGCATTTCACCAGTTCTGGCACGGTGGGCTACTTCCTTGCACTAGGTTCTGACTGGCGTTTTAATACCACCCAACTGCAGTTACCACTGCTTGTATAAAACATAATTTTGTATTTTCTTCCTATGCTGATTTTATCTCACAGCATCAAAAAGCAAGGCTGTGGTCTAGGGCCAAATATGAAAAACATCATCTATACAAAGGAGGAGAAAAGTCAAGGGCTTTTTTTTTTTTTCCCCTCTGGTACTGGGGATTAAACTCAGGGGCATTCTACCTCCGAGCTACACCCCAGCCCTATTTTTTATTCTTTATTTTGAAACAGGGTCTCACCAAGTTGCAGAGTGCCTCACTAGGTAGCTGAGGCTGGCCTCAAACCCGGATCCTCTGGTCTCAGCCTCCCAAATGCTGGGATTACAAGCGTGCGCCACCACGCCCAGCTTCAAGGGCTTTTTAAAATCAAATCTTAAATAAGCCCATTAACTGTAAAAACAGTCTTCACACTACAGACTGTGTTAGCAAATATGGGCCTTGGCAACAAAGGCAGGAGAGCTTGAAATGGGTTACCAGGAAGGCTCACCTTTTTTCTTTTTTTTTAAATTCTTTTTCTTTTTTTAATGTAGAACCAGACTATAGCTATCTTTGAGTATAGCTACAACTGGGTATGGGAACTGCCAAGGAAAGGAGATCAAAAAACCCTTTAAGGTTCTCAGTCTCAGCTAGCTGACTTTCCCATTTTCCTCAGTAGTGACTCAAGCCTCCAGGGCTGGAATAGAGGGAAGGGGATCGGATTATAAGGGCTTTTCCCTTACCCTCAAAAAGATACCGCAAACCACTTCCTTCTGGGAACTGAAGGTCATAAGCTTTAAGGGACAATGGAGCTCAATGTAAGCTTCAGAAAGATGGAGTCAGATGAGGTGGGGGTAGGGAAGTGGGGGTGAGGGGATGTGTCCAGCTTGGGACAGCAGAATAAGGGGGACAAGGACAGGGATTTGGGGAACATGAGAAGACTGGATCTTTCAGAATCTGAGAAGTCTGAGGGGTCATCTGAAAATCTGGGGCATCTTACTCACCCAGTGCTATCATTCCTCTGGTCCGGAAGGGAGATAAGACCTTAGGAACCCTCCCACCCAAAGTGGGCTTAAAAAACCAAATGCCCTCAAGGAAAGACGCAAAACGTTCATCCGGGGGTCGAGAAGCCGGGGGCGAGGAGGTGTTCTGCAAACGTCCAGGGGAGGGGGCCTCGCAACTTTACCATGGGGATGGGAGGCCCGGAAGCCTCGGGGACCGAGAGGCAAGCCCCGCTCGGCCCCCGGGGCGCGGCCGCCGAGGAGGGAGGCAGCCGGCGGGCGCTGCGAGCCGGAGGCGGAGGCCGGCCTAGGCCTCGGGGGCGCGGACACACCCACCGCCGCGGCCGCGGCCCCGCTTACCTGCTCCTCCTCCGGGGTCAGCTCGGGCGCCCGGTCGGGCCGGGGCGCGGTCGCGGGCTCCATCCCGCCGGCGCTCGGGGAGCGCGGGCGCCCGGCGCGCTCGGCCTCCGCTTCCGCGTCCGCGCCTCAGCAGCCCGAGGCCGGCTCGCGCATGGTGGGGTCGGCGGGGCCGCGGCGGCCGCTCGCGCCGCCTCTGCGCCTCAAGACGAAGCTCTGGCCTGGGAGGAAGCCCGCTTTTCTTTTCTCCGCTTTCCTCACACTCCCCTCCTGTCCGGCGGGGGGCAGCGCAGGCAGCCGCTCCGGGTCGCCAAGGCGGAGTCGAGATCCGCAACTTTGAAAGCCCAGCGCGAAGGGCCGCGGCGGGCACCTCCCGCAGGCCGCCCGCGTCCCGCTTCTCGGCGGCGCTCCGGCTCCTCCCGCGCCGCGCCGCGCCGCCTCCTCGGGGCTGCGGCCCGGCGACCTGCGCGGCCTCTCGCACGGCGGGTTCCTCAAAAGCCGCGGCGGCGAGAGGGAGGGGCCGGGCCCGGGAGCGAGGAGCGCGCGCCCCCCGCCCGGCTGGCCGCCCGAGCCCCCCGCGGCTCCATTGAGAAACTAGCGTCCCATTCACCAGCGGGCGGCGCGCGGGCGGCCGGGCGGGGCGAGGGCGCGTCCGCGAGGGGAGGCCGCGGGGCCGCGGGAGGAGGGGAGGCCGCGCGGCGCCGGGCGGAAGGCGGCTGGGCCGCGGGAGGAGGAGGGAGCCCGCGGCGTGGATTTCTGAGGCTACTCCCGGGAGGAGGAAGATACGTTCGTTCGAAAGTGATCTGCTGACTGGCACCCCTCCCGGGGCTGACTTGCCACTACCACCTACGCGTGAGGAACCCACAATCCTCCTCTCTTTCCACGTCATTTGGAGACTGAGAGGCCTGGGTAAAGGTTTCCTTGCGAGGTCCAGACTGCCCAGGTGCTAGAACAGCTGTCGCCGGTGGCCGCCCGGTCTTCCTGTGTCCACGCTCCTTGCTGGCCTGTAACCTACCACCAGTGTGGCTAATTTTAATCCCTCACCAAAAAAAAAAAAAAAAATCTTACTTCGAATCTCGTTCTGGAATCATCTTTGGTAGATCTTTGATTTCACTCGAACAAATGCAGTAAAGAGCTTGGGGGGCTTCACAGGACTCGGAATACAGGATACACTGTTGGAGTAAGTTTGGGGAAGTTGGGGAAAGGAAGGACTGCGTCTATTGGGGTTTTGTATCATTCCAAAGATTCCTAAAAGGAACCAATTGAACAAGAAGGTACCACAGCCAGTCAGTCCCCAGAGCTGAAGCACTGAGGCTGGCCCTGAAGAACCCAAGAAGGAGTCTTCAGACAACTGAAGAAGGTGCTGTGGGTTCTGATACTCATCCTAGAACTTTCTTTCCAGAGGACCAGGTCTTGCCCTGTTGATTAGGTTGGGCTGCTGGGCTCAAGTGATCTTCCCAAGTAGATGGGACTCCAGGTGCCCACTCCAGGTTCTAAGGCTTAAAAAGAAAACCCTAACCTCACCTCATTTCTGCACCGGACTTCAGGTTGCCCTGGGTGAGAATCAGAGAAGAAGCCCCTGGGGTTTGGGTCTGTTTCTATCCCAGGTAGGTTGTTTTCTCCTTTGCACCAATAAGGCTGACTCTAGGTTGAACTCATCACCTCATACAGGAGTTTGTTTCCATATAGCAACCACACAATCTTCTGGAAGACAGCCCATTTTATTTTAGTGGTACTAGAGATTGAACCCAGGAGTATTCTACCTCCAAACTACACCTCCAGCACCACCCCACTTTTTAAATTTTTGTTTTAAAACCGGATCTGCCTAGGTTGCTGAGAGTCTTGTCTGAGGCTAGTTTCAAATATGTGATCCTCCTTGTCTCAGCTTCCTGAGTACTGGGATTACAGGTGTGCACAACCATACCCAGGGCGACAGTCTAACAGGTAAATTTATATGAACAAGGCAATAGTGACTTCCATATGAAAGGATATAAAATGATTAATCTTGAAGAAAATAAGGCAAGACTCACATAATATGCATGATAGGCTCTTGTGTGTGTGTGTGTGTGGGGGGGTTCCTGGGATTGAATCTAGAGACAATCTCCCTCTGAGCTATATAACATCCCCAGTTTTTTTGTTTTGGTTTGGTTTTGGTGGTGGTACTAAGGATTGAACCCAGGGACATTCTACCTCTTAGCTATACCCCCAGCCCTATTTTTTATTCCTTATTTGAAACAGGGTCTCACTAAGTTGTTGAGGCTGGCCGCAAACCTGTGATACTCCTGTCTCAGCCTCCCAAGTACTGGGATTACAGGGAAGCACCACCACCCCACCTCAGCCCTTTTTTTTCTTAAACAGGGTCCTGCTAAATCGCCAAGGCTGGTTTCAAATCTGAGATCCTCCTGTCTTAGCCTCCCAAGTACGGGGATTACAGGTGTGCACTCCTACACACAGTAAAGAAAAAAAGGTGGAACCGGGTGTGGTGGCACACAATGAAATTCTAGTACTTGGGAGGCTGAGACAGGAGAAGCACAGATTTGAGGACAAGCCTCAGCAAGTAGTGAGTCTCTCATCAACCTACCAAAACCCTGTTTCAAAATAAAAAATAAACAGGCTGGGGGTTGGCCGGGCCTGGTGGCACACGCTTGTAATTCCAGTACTTGGGAGGATGAGATAGGAGGATCACAGGTTTGAGGACAGCCTCAGCAAGTAGTGAGACTCTCAACAACCTAGTGAGACCCTGTTTCCAAATACGAATTAAAATCCGACTGGGGGTGTAGCTCAAAGATAGAATGCCTCTGAGCTCAATCCCCAGTACCACAAAATAAATAAATAAATTACTTAATTAAAAAATAAAATAAGGCCAGGCGTGGTGGCGTACCCTTGTAATCCCAGCATTCGGGAGGCTGAGACCAGAGGATCCGGGTTCGCGGCCAGCCTCAGCTACCTAGTGAAGCACTCCACAACTTAGTGAGACCCGGTTTCAAATTAAAGAATAAGCCGGGCGTGGTGGCGCTCGCTTGTAATCCCAGCATTCGGGAGGCTGAGACCAGAGGATCCGGGTTCGCGGCCAGCCTCAGCTACCCAGTGAGGCACTCTGCAACTTTCAAAATAAAGAATAAAAAATAGGGCTGAGGGTATAGCTCAGAGGTAGAATGCCCCTGAGTTCAATCCCCAGTACCGCAAAAAATAAATAAATTAAATAAAATAAGGCTGGGGGTATAGCTCAGAGTTAGAATGCTCCTGGATTCAATCTCCAGTAACACACACACACACACACACACACACACACACACACACACACACAGAGTCTGGTGTGATGGTGCATGTTTGTAAATCCATTATTTAGGAGGCTGAGACAGGAGGATCACAGGTTCCCTGCCAGCCTCAGCTACTTAGTAAAGCCTGCCCCAACTTAGGTGAGAACCTATTTCAAAATAAAAGAATAAAAATAGGGATGGGGTGTCACTTGGAGATAGAATGCCCCTGGATTCTAACCCTAGTAACACCAAAAAAAAAAAAAAAAATTTTTTTAAATAAATAAAAAAATAAAAAGAGCCAGGCATGGAGCCGGGCGTGGTGGCGCACGCTTGTAATCCCAGCATTTGGGAGGCTGAGACCGGAGGCCAGCCTCAGCTACCCAGTGAGACACTCTGCAACCTATTGAGACTCGGTTTCAAAATAAAGAATAAAAAATAGGGCTGGGGGTATAACTCGGAGGTAGAATGCCCCTGAGTTCAATCCCTAGTACTGCAAAAAAAAAAAAGAGCCAGGCATGGTGGTGCACGCTTGTAATCCCAGTACTTGGGAAGTTGAGACAGGAGGATCACAGGTTTGAGGCCAGCCTCAACTACTTCATGAAGCCCTCTGCAACTTAGTGAGATCCTGTCTTAAAGTAAACACTAAAAGTAGTAGAATGCCCCTAGGTTCCATCCTTAGCACAACAAAAAAATAAATACGCCTGGGGATATAGCTCAGAGGTAGAAGGCCCCTGGGTTTAATCCCCAGTACCACCAAAAAAAAAAAAAAAAAACATAAAAGTGACTGGTTTTCTCTTAGAAAGGGAACTGGGACACTGGGGTGCAGAAGTAAAAAGGAGACTTTTTCCCCATGTGGTTTTTGTATATTTTATTCACTTTTTATTAAAGAATAATATATATGTTTCTGCAGAAAATGTACAAATACATCTGGGCGTGGTGGTGCACACTTGTAATCCCAGTACTTGGGACGCTGAGACTGGAGAATCCGAGTTTGCAGTCAGCATCAGTTACTTAATGAGACCCTCCGCAACTTAAAAGAGACCCTTTTTCAAAATAAATAACAAAAAAATAGGACTAGGGGTGTAGCTTGGAGGTGAAATGCCCCTGGGTTCAATCCCTAGTACCACACACCAAATACACACAAAAAATACACACACAAAAAATACAAGTAAAAGTATAAAGTTTGATGAGTTTTTGTGGTACTGGGAATTGAATTCAAGGGCATTCTACCTCTGAGCTATACACCCAGCCTTTTTTATTTTTATTTTGAAACAGGGTGCCAGAAGCCAGGTGTGGTAGCGCACGCTTGAGATCCCAGCATTTGGGAGGCTGAGACCAGAGGATCCGGGTTCGCAGCCAGGATCAGCTACCTAGTGAGGCACTCTGCAACTTAGTGAGACCTTGTTTCAAAATAAAGAATAAAAAGAAAATAGGGCTGGGGTGTAGTTCAGAGGTAGAATGCCCCTGAGTTCAATCCCCAGTACCTCAAAAAAAAAAAAAGGAAAAAGAAAAGAAACAGGATGCCGGGCATGGTGGCACACGCCTGTAATCCCAGTACTTGGGAGACTGAGACAGGAGGACCATGGGTTCACAGCCAGCCTCAGCTACTTAGTGAGGCCCTCCGCAATTTACTGAGACCCTGTTTCAAAAATAAAGAATAGCCAGGCATGGTGGCACACATTTGTAATCCAGCATTTGGGAGGCTGAGACCGGGGGATCTGGGTTCGAGTCCAGCCTCAGCTACCTAGTGAGGCACCTCCGCAACTTAGTGAGACCCTGTTTCAAAATAAAGAATAAAGGCCAGGCGTGGTGGCGCACACTTGTAATCCCAGCATTTGGGAGGCTGAGACCAGAGGATCCGGATTCAAGACCAGCCTCAGCGACCTAGTGAGGCCCTCTGCAACTTAGCAAGACCCTGTTTCAAAATAAAGAATAAAAATAGGACTGGGGAGCTGGGCGTGGTGGCGCACGATTGTAATCCCAGCATTTGGGAGGCTGAGACTGGAAGATCTGGGTTCGAGGCCAGCCTCAGCTGCTTTAGTGAGGCCCTCTGCAACTTAGTGAGACCCTGTTTCTTTTTTTTCTTTTTTTTGCGGTCCTGGGGATTGAACTCAGGGGCATTCTACCTCTGAGCTATACCCCCAGCCCTATTTTTGAAACAGGGTCTCCCTGTTTCAAAATAAAGAATAAAAAATAGGGCTGAGCCCCTCCAAGGACAGTAAAAGAGGAAGCGCCAGAAAAAAAAATAGGGCTGGGGCTGTAGCTTGGAGGTAGAATGCCCCCAGGTTCCATCCCCAGTACCGAAAAAAGTAGGACCGGGGGTGTAGCTTGGAGGTAGAATGCCCCTGGGTTCCATCAGTACAAAAAAATAGGGCTGGGGGTGAATGCCCTTGGGTTCAATCCCAGTACCAAGAAAAAACAAAAAAAGAATTTAACTTTGCCCAGAGAACTGGCCTTTGCCTTGGCTCCTGGGAGGTAACCTCTAATCCTCTGGAATGTCCTGCCCAATACTGACTTTGTTTACCTGGAAGCTCTAGGTCACACTGTATAGTCTAACAGTTTGATTTAGGCTTGGGTCTTTGGGGTCATACCAGATAGTATAGCAATGTATTGGAAGAAGAGGGCAGCTGGATCACAAATTACCAGCTAGACTTCTAGAAGGGCTGAAGATTGAGTTTAGCTGGGTAGGTGGACAACCCACATTGGTCTACATGATTGAGCTCTAATAAAAATGTTGGACACCAAAGCTTGGTTGGCAATACTCCCTGAATACTGTTACATATAGTTAATGGGAAAATAAACTGTTCATGATTCCACTGGAAAGAACAACTGAGAACTGGAAGCTTTGTATTTGGAACTTTTCTAGATACTGGCTACCTCAAATGTCTCTTCCCTTTGCCAGTTTGATTCTGTTTTCTTTCACTATAATCATGCATATAACAACCTTTTTTTTTTTCCCCTTTTTTGCAGTACTAGGAATTGAACCCAAGGACCTCCTACCTCTGAGCTATACACTCAGCCCTTTTTACTTTATTTTATTTATTTACTTATTTATTTATTTATTTAGGTACTGGTGATGGAACCTAGCTACACCCCTAGACCTATTTTATTTATTTGGAAACAGGGATCTTCCTGTCTCAGTCTTCCAGGGACTGAGATTATAGGCCTGTGCCACCACACTCAGCTATAATAGTTTTGTTTTGTTTTCTTTTCTTTTGCAGTGCTAGTAATTGAACCCAGGGGCATTCTACCTCTAAACTACACCCCTAGCCCTAATTTTTACTCTTTTTTTGTGTGTGTGTTGGGGGGGCACTGGGAATTGAACCCAGGGGCATTCTACCTCCAAGCTATACCCCTAGCCCTATTTTTTTATTCTTTATTTTGAAACGAGGTCTCACTAAGTTGCAGAAGGCCTCACTAAGTAGCTGACGCTGGCCGCGAACCTATAGTGCTCCTGTCTAAGCCTCCCATGTACTGGGATTGCAAGCATACACCCCCATGTCCGGCATCATAAAAGCTTTCAATGAGGTCTGTGAGCCCTTCTGATGAATTATCAAACCTGAGGGTGGTCTTAAAGGCCCCCAAACTTGTAACTGGTGTTAGAAGACATGGTAGTATTTTAAATTATTCCCCCAAACCGGGCATGGAAGTGCATGCTTAGTACTTGGGAAACTGAGACAGGAGGATCACAGGTTTGTGGTCAACCTCAGATGGCAGTGAGGATTAAACCCAGAGGCGCAAGCTAAACTTCTAGCCTGATTTTATTTATTTGGAAACAGTGTCTCACTAGTTGATGTGAGTCTCACTACTTGCTGAGGCTATCCTCGAACCTGCATTCCTTCTGTCTCAGCCTCCCAAGTACAGAGATTACAGGTGTGTGCCCACAGGTCTGGCATAGGAAAAAATTTAAATAGTTAACTCTTAGCCGGATGTCGTGGTGCACGCTTGTAATCCCAGCATTTGGGAGGCTGAGACCAGAGGATCTGGGTTCACGGCCAGCCTCAGCTACCTAGTGAGGCCCTCCGCAACTTAGTGAGACCCTGTTTCAAAATAAAGAATAGAAAATAGGACTGGGGAGCGGGGCGTGGTGGCGCACGCTTGTAATCCCAGCATTCGGGAGGCTGAGACCGGAGGATCCGGGTTCGCGGCCAGCCTCAGCTACCTAGTGAGGCCCTCCACAACTTAGTGAGACCCGGTTTCAAAATAAAGAATAAAAAATAGGGCTGGGGGTATAGCTCGGAGGTAGAATGCCCCTGAGTTCAATCCCCAGTACCGCAAA
>PVLC010040909.1:0-13546 GCA_004027655.1 Graphiurus murinus
AGAAATAAAGCAGATTTGTTACTGTTCAACTGAATAAAGCAGCATTGAAAATAATGGCTTATTTTCCTCATCGTTTCCTTGATTTTCATTATAAAATTGCTCTCTTCTTATGAAATTGTTCCAGGTATGAATTTCAGATATAAAAGTCAAGGGTTTGTATTTTGGGTTACCTGAAAACACAAAAGCAAAAGTAGACATCTGGCAAAAAGTTATTTATTTTCAATCCAGTAATTTATGTATACCTTATTTTGTAAGTATCATTTTAGGCTTCCTTTTTTTGTGACACTAAGGATTGAACTCAGAGACATTCTACCTCTGAGCTATACTCCCAACCCTATTTTGTATGTTTTATTTTGAAACAGGGTCTCACTAAGTTGTGGAGAGCCTCATGAGGTTGCTGAAGCTGGCCCCGAACATGGGATCCTCCTGTTTCAGTCTTTTAATAGCTATGACCTTCTGTGATAGGCAACCTCATGATATTTCCCAATGACCTTCACCTCCTTCAGACCATGCCCTAGTTTTGTCTTCTTCCACATAATGGCAAGTTTCATTTGTGTGAATACATCAGAAGTGATATGAAGCCACTTACGATGTTAAGGTATAAAAGACTGAGGCTTCCTTGCTTCCACGTGGGTTCTGTCTTACTCCTGGCCTTTTGGGAAGGATGGTGTGGTCAGGAACTGAAACTTCCAGCCCATGGCCAGTGAAGAGTTAGGACAGTGAGTGGTATGAACTATAACCTCCCCAATCTGAATCAACCACCTGCTTTATTGAGTTTTTCTAACACTAGATGCTAGTATCTGACACCACATTGCTGTGTTCACGGTTTTACTTCACTCCTTTTCCCATAATATTGTTAATTATTAAGATTGGAATCTTAGTCCTATTAATTAATTTGGCATTCATATTGTCTGGCATATTGCCTAACATAAAGCTTTTGTTTAATTATTGTCTTTTAAAAGTTAACAGAATGAATAAAATTCCACTTAATATATAAGCCCTGAGCACATGTGATCATTAGTTTTCTACAATGATTTTATATTCTTCAATCTATAACACTACCTACACCCATTCCTGCATACTAAGAAAATTTTAACAAAGCAGTGTTGCTCTGCCACTTGTAAAACATTCAGCAGAGAATAATCACCTAATATACTTGGCTGTTAAATTATTATCAGGTTTTCTGTTATAACAACAATGAGATATGACAGAGAATAATGGAATGCTAATCATATTTTTTTTTTTTTTTTTGCGGTACTGGGGATTGAACTCAGGGGCATTCTACCTTCTAGCTATACCCACAGCCCTATTTTTTATTCTTTATTTTTGAAACCAGGTCTCACTAAGTTGCGGAGTACCTCACTAGGTAACTGAGGCTGGCCACGAATCCGGATCCTCCGGTCTCAGCCTCCCAAATGCTGGGATTACAAGTATGCGCCACCATGCCCGGCTGCTAATCATATTTTGTACACAAAAATAAATACTTATATTCTGTAAAAGAAGTTAGTCAAACAGACTTTTCAGATTTGAGAATCTGAGATGATCACTATCTCTCTATGGTCAGTTTAAAAAATTCTTATGAGGTGTTTAATTCACTGTGGTTATTAATAGCTGTTCTTCTTTTAGCAAGCAAGTGGTTAACTGCTTCTTTAATTTCCAGTATCTTATATTTAGTATCAAATGTTTCCAAACTCATGTCCACTCTAACGAAATATTATTTTCTTGTGTCCTTAGTCTCTTAGATATTTGAGAATTATGGATCTTCCTATTTAACATTCATGATGATGGAAAATATGGATTACAGCTAAAATCTTAAAAAATAAATAGATGAACAAACCCAAGTTGTACTTGAGTGCTTCTCAAAGTGCTCTGGTAAGTAATATAGGAGAGGAGAATGAAAGATATCCTGAGCTCACAATTATAAGATGTTATATATGCTCAACATATTCATCGTGTTTTAATATAAAACTTATTTTTTCTCATACTGAAGGTTGAACCAAGGGCTGTTCTATCTCTGAGTTACACCCCTTCCCTATTTTACTTTTTATTTTCAGACAGGGTCTTGCTAAGGTACTATACTAGACTCGAATCTGTGATCCTCCTGTCTCAGCCTCCCAAGTATTAAGATAAATAGTATATATATATATATATATATTATACTGCGGTACTGGGGATTGAACTCCGGAGCATTCTACCTCCGAGCTATACCCCCAGCCCTATTTTTTATTCTTTATTTTGAAACTGAGTCTCACTAAGTTGCGGAGTGCCTCACTAGGTAGCTGAGGCTGGCTGTGAACCCGGGTCCTCCGGTCTCAGCCTCCCGAATGCTGGGATTACAAGCGTGAGCCCCCACGCCTGGCTAAAAAAATTTTTTTTAAAATTACCTACCATTTGATAAAATTGAAACTTCAAAAGCAATATGATTTTTAACATATAGTTTTCCAGATTTCACACATTAATCAAACAAGCTCCCTTATAAAACTGATTTGCTAACAATAGTAAATTTTGCATGTATTCTAAGCTTATCTTCTTCATTTTTTAATTCTGCAAGAATGAATTCCTTTTGATGAAAGTTGGGTTATTTTATAATTCATGTCTTACATATTTCATGTATGTTTTGAGTCTTAAGGTATCAAAACATACATTGTATACCTGACGTTTTTGAGGAATTCTGGATGAAGAATTTAGTCACTGCCATTCCTAATAAATGAAATAAAGTGGTCCTTTATTAGGAGAACAAACAGTTCTATTTGATAAAAACAAGCACATCCTTGACAGAACCGTCACTTAGTTATCAGCATTTGCCATAGCAAATGAGGATGCTTAGTGGATGTTCATACAACACACAATGAGACTTTTTTTTGTATGTGTGTGTGCGATTGATGGGATTGAAGTCAGGAGTGTTTTACCACTGAGCTACACTCTCAGTGCTAGTTTATTTTTTATTTTGAAAAAGGGTCTCATTAAGTCACTTAGAGTCTCCCTAAGTTGTGGAGGCTGTTCTCAAACCTGAAATCCTCCAATCTCATCTTCCCAAGTACTGGGATTACAGGTGTGTACCACCATGCCTGGTGGGACTTCATATCATATTTTTTATTCAAATTACCCCTACCAAGAATTAAAACAATAAAAGTCAAAATCCACAACACCTCCTAAGTGATATCACAAGGTAATCAGTCTGCTTTCAGTGAGAGTTGGTACACTGCCAGTTATTTGAAAAATCTCTGCTTGACTGACTTCTCTTATAGAATAAAAGTATATATTTCTTGTTTGTAGAAGTGGGTTGGCATTTCATCATTGTCTGGCACATCTCATTGTTGCTATAATAATGTGATAATAATTTAACAGCACAGTATATTAGAGAGATATAGTGGCTATTCTCTGCTGAAAGTTTTACAAGGGCCACTTTTTTCTCTTTTGAAGAGGGTTTATAATAATATTATGAAAAATTACCTAAGTTTCAGTCAAGACATGAGGATGGCTTTTTAAACAAGGATTCAGAGACTTCTGTCATTTCCTTTAATATTGCTGATAAGAGGCAGCTGGGATGTGAAAAAGTAGCACTGGTTTAGTACTAGAAGACATGGAATTCAGGGTCCTATCCCTTATAATCTTTGTGACTTGGGACATAGTTATTGACTAATTGTAAACCATTTTAAACCTTAATTTCAAATAGATAAGAATAAATATACATTGAGAAACAGGAAAAAAATATTGGTACTCTCATAATGTAGGCTACAGATTAATAGGCAAGATTGAAAGGGAACTAGTTATTTACAAATTTATATTTTTGGAACAGGAAAGATAAAAGTCCTCATTGAAGAAGTAACAGGTAAGTTGAATATTAAAAGTTAAACAGGTGCTAAGTAAACAAGGACAAATCAAAAGCAGATGAGGATAAATTAAGTCTCCCCATTCCTATAAAAATAAAACACTAATTTTTCTTCGGCCATGATAATAAATACCCACCAAAAATATGTTGTGAACTCTTTCAATCAATCAGTGAGGACAGCTCACCTCAGTGAACATGTGGGGACCAGCTAATGAATCAGTGACTGCATCTCACATTTATAATTCTGCCATTCAAGGATGAACATAACTCCAGTAAAAATTCTTCACAATGTCAACTAATCAAAAACAGTTCCAACCCAATTATTTAAATATTAAAATGATATCATCCAACATAGGTTCCTGAAAATTTACCAGACCCTGAAGTGTACAGATTCAGTAATCCGCTCTGCTCAGAAAAACTGTGCCTGAGCAAAGCCCCTCTCTCTTACTTCTCTTACAAGAAGCAAACATTCAGCACTTTTTTTTTATTTCCTCAGATATTGACTACAGCTCTCATCATCTTTTTCAGGGGCAGGTGTAGCATATTTGAGGAAGTGAATAAAAATTCAGCAGAGAGAGATGGTAGGAAAAATTGGCTGAGGGGTTATTTAATAACAAGAGTGTAAAAGAGTCTGTAAACCATGCAAATAGTTTTGGATTTTACCATAGAGCAATGGGAAGTCATTATAAATCATAATATTGTGAATATCGTGGTCATTTTTTTCATACTGATAATACTGGTTGTATTGTGGAAAATGTTTAAAGAGAGTGGCTCTCACTACAATATATAATAAACCAATAAAATTTAAAAATTAAAACTACAAATATAAAACAAATTAGGAAAGATGGTAGTACTCGGAATGAGATTCTATTAAAGGTTGTACTGTGTCTAGAAAAGAAATAGAAAAAATATAGGAATTAAAGAAGTACAGAGAACAGAGAGAACTTAATACTTACTGGATGTTTTAGAGTATCCAGAAAGAATGAGCTGTCTGGATATCTGGCCTGTGTATCTGTGTGGTAAATGTACTATTCTCTGAGGTTTGAGACACTCATAGGAAAAATGTTTGTGAGAAAGATAATGATTTAAGTTTCGTATATAAATTGACTTATAAAAATATGAGAGTCAGGCATGGTGGCACATGTCTGTAATCCCAGTAGTTGAGAGGCTGAGACAGCATGATTGCAGGTTCAAGACTACCTTAGCAACTTAGCAAGACCCTCAGAATATTAGTGAAACCCTGTTTAAAAATAAAAAGTAAAATAAGGCTGAGAGTGTAGCTCATAATTAGAATACCTATGGGTTTAATCCCTAGTGCCACAAAACAAAACAAAACAAAACAAAACAAATGAGGAAAAACTAAGTGGAGAAATTTCAAAGAAAGAGTTTGAATTGAAGATTGGATTAAGGAAGCAAACTTAGGTGTAATTAAAATACTTTAGCTCTCTTTAATTTTAGCTCCCAAATAATCATTGAATTTTTTTCTGGATAGGTGGTTCTTAGATATATTCCCTAATAATTTCTAAAATGTTCTTCCACGGAGTAAATAAGCCGTCTTCCTTTACTTTGTTCCTCTAAAATTACATCAGTGATTTAGCCTGTAAAGGCTATAAAGGCTGTAGCCTAAATTTGAGCATGTCTAACTGAGCTGAATGCTACACTGAAGAGACCGACAGATGTGTTGGAATGCTGGAGTTCTCCCTGTTCTGGTGGTTACAGGCTGCAAGACAATCAAAATAGGTCCCCTGTTCGTGTTGGTTGATCTTATAGTAGTGAATACATGCTATGATTTTGTATGTGGTCCAAAATGAAAAGCTGTTTGGGAAAACATTGGCAAAGCCCACTTAATTGAAAGTTCTTTGTCATTTAGTATTCATTTCTGATTTGGAACTTGAACTGGCAAAGGTCTAAATTCCTAGACTATGTAGAAAAGGAAACGATTTGTCTAGTGGAGACAAACCACAGAAAGAGAAAGGAACTCTGATTACACAGGAGACGCCAGCAATATCATAGAAACAGTACAGCCTTGATTTTGTGCTTCTTCGCTATCCACTCAAGCTTGTATAAAGTATAATAAATCTCATGATGTGCATGGTATGAGAGAATTCATGGTGCCAGGTGTGGTGATGCACACCTGTAATTCCCGTAGTTGGGAGGCTGAATGGTTCAATGTCCCTGGGTTCAATCCCAGTATTAAAAAGAAGGAAGAAAGAAAGGATGGGAGGGAGGGAGAAAGGAGTAATTCATGGTATCAGTTGAGCCATATACTTAGTTCTGTGCCAGGAATGTTGTGGAGGACCTTGAGCTACACCTTCAGAGAGAGTTCTAAGGAAAAGCCATGAAAATTTGAAAAAAATTACAGAGTTTTGAACTTTTCATCACTTGTGAAACCAGAAGTTGAATATTAGTTAACCTAGACCTAGGCTGTACTTCTCTTCCTATTTTGTTTATTGTTAACTCAGCTTCTATAGCTGAACCCAAAGAAAAAGCTGAGCTTCATCCTAACTGTTGGTGTATCCCCAAAGGTTTAGTCTTTTTGTAATAAGATCTTGATACCAATATTTTCCCAGCCACAAGAAGCTATCTAAGATTAAGAGGCTTGTCTTTTGACATTATAGGATTTTCTTATGAAAGTAAAGCCTTTGGGAGGGATTTAAAAGTTTCTCTGCCCAGCTCATCTGAAGTTCATTTGGTATATCTCAAAATTCTCCTCTGTGCTCTTGCAGAGGACATATTTTCCCTTGGGTGTCAACTGTAAGAGTGTGAAAAGCCAGAAGTCTTACATCTGCTCAAGAAAGCCCAAAATATACCTTTCCAACAACTTGCCAAGATGAATGAGTCTTTTCCCTGAATTGCAAATGCCAAGGAACCAGAAAAAACATAATTTGTTTTCTAAACAAAAGCAAAACAAACAAAAAAACCTACAAGTTAATTTAAAGAAATTTTTCCTCCTAAAACATGAAAATGTCTGAATTACAAGAGAATTATAGAACAAAATGTATCACACTTTTCTTAAAAACTAACAAAATATAAATCTAATGCTATATGCTGTTTCTAAGAATTTTTTCATTAAAATTTTGAAATCAATCAATGTGATGAAATGTATAAATCCTTTTTTTACATTTGCAATTTTAAGCCAGATGTTTCTTTTCTAAAAAGAAACACAGATTATATAAACTGTCACATTCATATGACCTAAGAAAATGCTTCTTTTCCCTTTTCTTTTTCTTATATATTATAACCTTTTCCAAAACTATGGCATTCAAAGACCTTGAAGAATATATCAGTATCTTTATTGCAATTTCACACTATGAAATCCTTCCTATATTGATTTTTTGCTTAATCGAATGCTGTCCCCAGTTCCCTACCATTTTATCAACAGTCTCTGGTGGCAACTAAGTCACAGGGCTGGTTTTTCTCAACTCAGACTGTCTGGAGCCTTGTTCCATCAAGCAGAAACTTTGCACTTAACACCTTAATGATTTTACCAGAAAGATGGAGAGAAATTAAGATCTTCTGAGGTGAGGGATAATTAAAGACAGACACACAAATGCATTTGGTGCCAGATTTCATTTCCTCAAACAAGGAAAATTAAAGCAAACATTTTATCATCTCCAGTTACATAGTTATCTCCTGAGGCTAATTAACACAAATGAGTAAAACACACCAGTGTCAAAACTTACTTCTTAAAGCAAATGAACAATATACAACCCAGATACATGAGATCAAACGTAACTATCATTCAGTTATTATATTAAAGAAAATAATCTTTTTACTCTCTTCTCTCTCTTTTCCAAACCACAGACATCACTCAAACCCACCTTCCTAGATGAAGACTTCTTCAAATATAACATAGCTTATGTGAAGATAGTCCAAGTTAGCAAGAAGCAATTGGATTTGGGATTCCAATAAGTTAAAGTGCATATCTTATTGCCTAGATGACATCAAAGTGAAGTTAAATTTTGTGAACTAGAATTACTTTGTATTAACTATAGTTAACATAAAAATTCCCAGTCATAGCCAGGCTTGGTGGTGCACCCTTGAAATCCCAGTACTTGGGAGTCTGAGACTAGAGGATCCAGGTTCGTGGGCAGTTCCATCTAGTTAGTGAGGCCCTCCACAACTTAGTGAGATCCTGTTTCAAAGTAAAGAATAAAAAAATAGAACTGGGGGTGTAACTCAGAGATAGAATGTCCCCGAATTCAATCCCCAGTACAAAAACAACAAAAAAATGATCATTGACCCACAAGATAGTTGTAAGTAAAGTAATTATGTAAATGAAAGTATTCAACAAATATTAAAGAAGTTTATAAAATTTAATAATCACAGTTATTGACCTCTCACTTTTCTGATCTCTAATGTTATCATATGAGCCTCATATGGGAACTAATAATAATTCTTATCATGATTATCATTGTAAATTCATAAGTCAACTAGAAAAATTTACTCAAAAACTATGCTATGAACTTCATAGATAAAATGTTTGAGTGCTCAATAGATTCTTTGCACATGACTGGACTCATTCATTCATGTAACATGAGCATTATTCATTTTTATGCTTCAAATATCTATCCTAGCACGTGACATTCAGTTTCTTAATAGTTAATAAAAAATTAAAGAACAATAAAATTTTTTTATGATTTATTGCAGCAATAATAATAGGCAAGTAAAATATGTTAGAAAAAGCAAAGATTCAGAGTTTAAGAAATGAATTCAAAGTTACAGAGATAGCTGATAGTGATAATATGTTTATTGTGTTAAACCCATGTAATAAGTTGTTTGCTAAAATATTGTTTAAATTGTTTTGACTTGTTATACTTTCTATTTGCAATAGTATTCACCTAATCAATGTATATCCCAACTAAAGAAATAGCATACATACGGCCGGGTGTGGTGGCGCATGCTTGTAATCCCAGCATTCGGGAGGCTGAGACCGGAGGATCCGGGTTCGCAGCCAGCCTCAGCTACCTAGTGAGGCACTCCGCAACTTAGTGAGACTCGGCTTCAAAATAAAAGAATAAAAAATAGGGCTGGGGGTATAGCTCAGAGGTAGAATGCCCCTGAGTTCAATCCCCAGTACTGCAAAAAAAAAAAAAAAAAAAAAAAAAAAAGAAATAGCACACATATGGAGATATCCTAGTCTTTGACATCCAAACATGGGTATCTTGAGGTTATATAGTATGTTACACGTGATCTATAATAACTGTAATGGGGAGACATCTGGTTTTGGACCAGGAGTATTTTAATATTAAAGAAAGTTAATTTGTTTCATTTGGATTTATTTAATGTACAAATGCCCCATGGTCATTTTAATAGAAAACATTTTAGCACTTCAATTAAGGGATCATTTTGCCTTTAAACTGGTACACTGAATTCTGAATAAAAACATTACTTGGTCAGGATGTCTTGGTAAAGATAAGCTGGTATTTAAATATGCTAAAGCTAGAGCATAGTATCACTTTGATCATCTTTTACTATTTCTTAAAAACTAATTCTTGCCAGGCATTTATCATTAACCAACAATTTTTCAACTCCAAGACAGAACCTAGCTCATAATAAATGCTCAACAAACATTAAAATATTTGGAGAAGCCTGTCATGGTTGCACATGACTGTGATTCCAGTGCTTGAGAACCTGAGATAGGAAGATCACAGTTGAAGGTCAGCCTCACCAACTTATCAAGACCTTGTTTCAAAATAAAAACTAATAAGGGCTGGGGGATGTAGCTCAGAGGAAGAATGCCTCTATGTTCAATACCCAGTGCCATAATAATAAAAATAAATTAATTAGTTAATAATTCTCAAGTATTAAGTGCCTTCCCACATTACTAGAACTCCCTGTCTTTCCAAAATGCTAACATGTCAACAGATCCTCACTGATATTGTGATCCCAGAACCTACACCAGATATTTCTAGCTCTGGGGTCTTATTTTCTTTTGGTATTCTGACTTCCTTGTGATAGTGCTAATAGAGTTGGTCACTGGCATAACTTTTAGCCTATTTGCATCTTGTTCCTTTATAAGTATAATAAAAATGAAGTTGAACCTGGTAATGTCTATGTTTTTTTTTCACCTAGATATTGTTATGGTTCTATAATTCCACATTGGAGCTTGTCACAATATTTCTCACATGAACCTTCTTATTTTATGGATGAAGAATATAAAGGAATTTGAAAGGAGTTTAAAAGCTATTTGCATCTTTGATTCCTCAGCCATAACAAAATCATTTGAATATTTTCAGTGGCAGGAAGGTTTACTTCCTTATGAGAGGTATACTCCAACTTGCTGGTAGATTTGATTATTAGAAAGCATTTACTAATAGGGAACCTAGTATAATTCCAATTGATGGTCTTATATGTATTCCATCAGCACGAAGACCCTTTAGAGCTTAGGAGAACATGAAAGACAGTGCTTATGGAGTTTCTCTTAGCAAGAATTAACCTTTTATGTGGAATCAGAAAACTCAACACACTATGGTTATAAGAAGATGTGGTATAACAACATATCACAGGGTCTGCGTTTGAAACACAACTCCAATTAAAAGCTGTTTGACCTTACTATTTAGTATTTACAAATTGCATATTTTGATGCCCACAAGATAGTCACTATAATTCTTCTTTTTATCCCAAAGCATAATTAGTCACTTCTTTTGCTAAGTTCTCATGGTTTTCTGTCCTTATCTGTACTAGAGATGCAATCACAATGTATTGTAATTATTACCATCTACATAAATCTTTACATAATTTACTAGAGTTTTGGTTTTAGGTGTAGGTTTTTACATTATTCAACCCTGTATCAATAGTACCTGGCATACAGCATGTTCCTGATGTATGTATGTTTAATAAAATAATGTGATTAAAGATGTCACTTTCCATACTAGATGTCATATAGCCACCTCAGCAGCATGAGAAGATGCTTTTCATTTTCCTGCATGTTGTGTCCTTCTTCATGCAACATTGAACTTCTAATCATTTCATATCACTAGGACTCTTTAACATGAACTGCTTTATGGGTTAAGAGAGAAAAATGAGAGTCATTGTTTTGCAGTGTCTTGCCATTTGGGGTGCAATATTTGGTTATGTGTGGCATATGTCTCTTTCTGAAGTGACAGGATAATCACAGGCTGGTTTCTCAGCAGCCTCACAAATTAGCTGCAGAGCTGCAGTGTGGCATAAACCTTCCTTTTTCCAGACTGGCATATGTCCCTTGCTCATTCTAATGAGACCCTTCATACCTCTTTTCTCTCTCTCTCTCTCCTGATCTTAGATTTTGGGCTTATTTTTATCTAAATGCTACCATGTTATTATGATATCCTATAGCCAGTAAATTTTATCTGGAAGGTTAAGAGAAAATAAGAATTAATCAAATCAGTTGTCTGGAAAATGAGAAAAAATGTTTTGGATTCAAACATAATTAATATTTACTGAGGAATAACATACAAAACAGGCAATTTTACATGTTGCAATTGTCTATGATTTTCAATCTCAGCTCTTCTCAATCTATAATTTACTATTACCAGAGAAATAATTCCAAAACATATATTCAAATGTTTTTTGCTTCTAAAAATATGTTTGTTTGCTTAGCAGGAATTCTAGATCAGTTACAATTCAATATAAGAACTATTACTACGTACATCCAACTCTTCTAATCTTCTAAACTCCCAGAACACCCCCCACATTCCTGTATTTCATTCACTTGGCCTGCTCTTTGCTCCAAAACCTCATGAACATTATGAGGTTTCCATGAACTTTCCTGATGTTAAAACTACTACATAGGATGGTCTCTCCCTTTCCATCTCTCCTGAAGTATATTTTGAAATGACACTTCCTTGTTGATTCTATACTAACCGATTTGTATCTCACAATGTGTTACATCTATTGGCTTATCTACCTTTCTTCCTAATAGAAGATGAGAAGCTTTATAAGAATGTAGACTATATCACCTTTATCCTTTCATTATAAGAATTTAATTCTGAATTTAAATCTATATTTTTGCCACTTATTAGCTATATGATGTAAGGATTTATTATTAATTTTAATGTCATTCCCTTCATCTATACAACAGAGATGTCACTAATTTCATCATTCCTATATCAATATATTATGAAAATTAAATGATATGTAGTCTTAAAGAGTAAGTGGTGATTTTCATCTATTTATACATTAGTACCAACTGAGTTAATAACCATAATTTGGGCAAGATGATACAGAGCTCAAGAATGTATCTTACAAGGATCTTTAAGATGCATATGTATTTATAAAATCACCTCATTTTCCCTTTTGAGTAGGACAATTCTATTCATGTGAAACTATTGAATATTTATCTTACTTAAATAATACTTTGCATTCCACATCTGCTCCTAGAGCATATTTCTTTCCTGTATAGACACTGGTTTCTTATCTCCTCCTAAAAATCAAATGATGTCTTCATTCCTTCTGCAACATCAGAACCATCCTTCTCCAAGTCGCATTTTAAAATGTGGTTTTCAGCCATCATTTTTTTGTTTTATTGACTCTCCACACCCTTCCCTACCCCTATAACTGTGTAATATGATTGATGATGTACCCTTTCCTGATTGACCTTCTCCACTTGTCTTTTAGGACCACAGTCTCCATTGTTTCTTCCTACTTAAGTACAACCCTTTAACTTTTTATTATTTTGAAATCTTCATCTTGACCTCTAACATTAGGGTTCACAAGAATGTACTTAGAAATGGTAATATTATCTGTGCATATCCTAGATGATGTCAACAAAAGCTTCTTGCTTTAAATGTCATTTATATACTGTGACAGTACCATGTTTATCTTCATTACAACTTCTTCTCCTATTCCAGACTTGTGTATTCAAGAGACTATGTAATATTTGCCCTTGGATGAAATCTGCATATAACCTATCTGTAACTGATTTTTTTTTTAGTGGGTGGGTGGATTCTGGAATCAAACTCAGAGCATCACACATACTAGGCAAATATTACAACATTGAGCTACATGCCCAGTCTTATAACTGAATTCTTGATTTACCACCTCCACCCACAATCATCTTTAGCTTTCTTTTTCTCCTAAAATCTCATATATTTTAATAAATGTAAACTCTACTCATCTAATTTCTCGCACAAAATATTTAAAGGCATTTCAAAATATTCTTTTCCTCAGCCTACAACTGATTCATCAAAAATTAGTTTTAATAAATGTTTTATATACTTTTATAGATGTATTATAATTTTATATCCTAGTGAGATTCAAACAATACATCTATACGTGCACACATCACATGGTATATTTTGCTATTATATCCCACTTGGTTCCTCCTCCTTTCTCCTCATACATGTTAATGAAATTTGTAGTGATATTTTCATATATAGACATAACATTATTTAAACTGTTTCTTTCTTCATTCCTCCTTTTTCTCCTCCCCACAGCACTATTTTAAATCAACCCTCTTCCATTATTCTACTGGTTTCTCTCCTCATTTATCTGAATTCCCTTTGTTTACTATTTTCTTGCTAGTTCTACATATGAAAGAAAAAATACAACCCTTGACTTTCTCTCTCTTAGCATATTCTCTAGTTCTATTCATTTTTCTGAAAATAACATAATTTTATTCTTCATTCCATTGTGAATATATACCACATTTTCTTTATCCATTCATCTGTTGATGGACACCAAGTTTGGTTCCCTTATTTGGCTATTGTGAATTGTAGAGCAATAAACATGAGC
>PVLC010040910.1:0-12500 GCA_004027655.1 Graphiurus murinus
CTTTCTATTTCTTTAACTTAACGACAGTTGGTTTGGTAACTGTCTGTTTGATTTCATATTCTAACTTACCAATGACAGGATCCATTATCTCTTCAGAAAAGAAGACACGCAAATTGCTTCAAAGTGAATTCATCAACTGTTTTCAGGAGAAATTATAATCTACAAATGTCATTGATTTTCTTCATTTGTTCATTATGTATTTACAATTTGATTATAGATAGAAAAGTCAAAAGAGAAACATTGCATATGTTTGCATTTTTAAGTACTTGTACATTTTTTATTCTGCAGTGTAAAAGCATTTGAAGTGACTTTGCCATAAAGAATTTTAGAGAAAAAACAAACACAACAATCTTAAATGATATGTGCAAATAGCTAAAGCAAGGATTGTTTCAACTGTAAACCAAATGGAAATAAAGCACTTTCCAAATTATTATGAAATCAGACTCTACCCATTGAAAATATTTAGTGCTGTTGACTATACACTTAGGGTTCTTAGTTGCAAAAGTTAGAAGGTGATTGTGGCTAATGAGAAAGAGGAAGGATTTAGTTTCCTGATTGAAAAACCAAGGTCAAATACAGGACAGCTTCAGCTTCAGCTCAAATGGCATCTCAGGATTCATCTCTTGAAGTTACTGCTGATTTCTCTACTGAACTCCAGGTACTATGGTAGCTGCCAATGCTTCAAGAAAGGCCACTGGAGACTTTCTGGCAGCACTTCCCTTGTCTGAAATCCAGATGTGGCATAACTGCAACTGTTTTCTCTCAAACTGGGCACCCCTATTTCTTCCTTATATCATCCACTAATGCAGAAGATAGATTTTGTAGTCTGGGACCAGATTATATCCATAGTCTTTGGGTGCAATGGAAAATGAAGACAGTTGTCCCCTCATGTTCCCAACCATAGATAAATTATATATTTTTTAAATGTGACAATAAACTGAGTGTGGTGGCACGCACCTGTAATCCCAATATTTGGGAGGCTGAGACAGAAGGATCATAGGTTCAGTGCCAGCCTCAGCAACTTAGTGAGGCCCTCAGCAATTTAGTGACGCTCTGCTTCAAAATAAAAAAAATAATAATAATAAAATAGGGCTAGGGGTGTAGCTTGGAGGTCAAATGTCTCTGGGTTCAATCCTAAGCACTACACACACACACAAACACAGTAAATGTGCATACGCAGCATGTACAAATCTTTTTTTCCTGTTGTTATTCCCTATATAGTATAGCATAACAACAATTTACATAGCACTTGATTGAATTAGGCGTTATAACTAGTCTAAAGAATATTTAAAATTTACAAGAGAATGTATGTAGGTTATATACAAAGACTATGCCATTTTATTCAAGGATCCTGAGTCCTTATGTATTTCAATATCTGAAGGGTCCTTCGATAGTGAGGGGCTACTATCTGACAATTCTAACATCTGCATTTCGTGGGTTAACTCCCCTCCTTACCAAGAATAGAAAATATTCCAGGTATAGGGAGAGTGTTACACACTGCAAAACAAAAACAACCATAAGGCAAGTCCATTAGGGATATAGGTACCTGAGATTTTTTTGAATAACAACACAAATTCAAACTTTTATTTAAATTTACATTGTAGTTAGACTTCCAATAATTACTAGCTAAAAGTCTTATGATCTGCCAGGCGTGGTGATGCTCACTTGTAATCCCAATACTTGAGAGGCTGAGACAGGAGGATCCAGGTTCGCGACCAGCCTTAGCTACTTAGTGAGGCTGTCTGCAACTTAGTGAGACCCTGTTTCAAAATAAAGAATAAAAAATAAGATTGGGGGTGTAGCTCAAAGATAGAATTCCCCTAGGTTCAATCCCCAGTACCCCCCCAAAAAAGTCTTATGATCTCACATACTTCATATAAAATGATAAAGTACATAAGAATTAACATATAATGTTATACATGTAATTGAAATATACACATATTATTTAATATAAAACTATTTTAGCTTCATAATTTAAATAACCTAGGATATCCTTATTTACCTTATTTAGGTATCTACTAACTGCCACAAAAATATTAGATTTTAACTCATTTTCATAATGATCAAAAATAGAGATTTTTAATAAAGAATAGATCTGTAGTGTTGAGAGTATACTTACATATAATTAATTTAATTTTCTCTTCAATTAAAAATGAAAAAGTAACAGAAAGATGAACCACTGAAGTTTCACAAGCTAACTTTTTTCCTCCCTGACTTGTCATGATACAAATTGATACATTTAACTGATATAAACTAAAAAGAAGAAAAAATAAATTTGTGCTTTATATTTATGTTGAAACCTTAAGGATAGGAAGAAGAGTGATGAGAAAGTACAATGTGAGAGTGCATGCCATTTGCACATATGTGCCTTTGGTCAAGCTTTTAAGGCTATAATTATACTATGCAAAATGTAAAAAGTATACATGGTGTATAAGGGAGTAGACAGCACTTGCCTTAGTAAGAAAATATCATTTTTACCTGAATGAATACCATGTTGAGGAACAAATCTATGTAGTAAAATAAACATTGCTCTTTTAATAAACATGTATGGAGACAGATAACCTGTAGGAGTTGGGGAATTTGTCAGTTCTTATTATATGCACTTAAAATATAACACAATTTTCCATACATAGGGAGAATAACAGTGTGAGGGGCCTAATTTCAGGAAGAGAAAAGCTTTGGTTAAAGAAATGGGATGGCCGTAGGGTCAGTTAAACAAAAATAACTCATGTTAAGCGACAGCTCAAGAATTCAACTTAAACAACAGAAATAACTTCTTCACAAAAACTACAGACTTATCCAAGCACAGGGCTGGTGAAGACAACAGCTAGCATTACTAATGAGTAGGTATGAGTCTTAGACATTCTTTTGACATCTTGCAATTTCTGTTCAAGAAACACTATTGTTTCAGACTCAAAAACAGTTGTGTGGGTGTTTTCCCCAACATTTAGAATCCTCTAGCATTTTAAAAAATCACTGCATTTACAATGATTAAAGAAAAAACATGGAAAAGTTCATCTTAATAAAAGCTACAGAGACATGCAATGTGGCAATTGCACTGGATTGGCTCTTGATCTGAATTCAAGTTCATTCATTAATTCATTGCTTAAACATTCATTTGCTCAATAAAAATTATCAAAAACTTATGATGTAGCAGAAATTGTGAATGCAAACAAAGAATAAGATATAGTATCCTTTCTAAGGGATACACTGTTCATTTGAGAATAATTCCATTTCCAGGAATAAGTCATTTGGCTATGTAGTAAAAGATCATAGATCACACACACTAGTTACAATAGGAGAGTAATTCCTGCTATCAATCATTAGTGACCTCCTACCTTGTAATCTATGCCATATTTGAGTATATCTATACTCTTATTTATATAACTTTAAAAACACTGACTTCAAATCAAATTAAAGATGTCTTGCCTGGAAAGATAATACCATAATGTCAAATTAGATATGTGTAATCTTTTTCTCTAATACAGGTAGATATAAATGGATGGCCTATTTTTTTATTCATGTAAATTTTATAATTATCTAGTGTCCCAGATTTTGGATAACACTAAATTTGAGGGTGAGGAAATTTATCCAGGTGAAAATTATGTTCATTTATATTGAAAATGAGAAAATAAGGATGATTCATGCACAAGTTTTGAGAAAAAGCTTTTAAGCAAACAAGAAAGAGCAAGTATGAGATAAGAGGGAATTTGAAAAAAGCATGTTTTGCTGGAAAATCTGAAAGAAAATAGATGTGGCTATTACTTCCCCTTGCTGAGTTCATGTTCATCAAATATGGAATTTATCTATGAAATTCCCCTGCTCATCACTTCTACCCAGCTTCCTCCGTAAGCAGAAGGCTACTCTTGCTCAAGGGAAAACCATTTCTACGGGTTCAAGTCAGACTGACTCTGGCAATAACTAAAATAAGGGTTGACTAATGGCACAAACTTTAGAATTCATATCTCAGGACCCCTCTCACCATGATATTTCGTTCAACAAAGATACAAACTATATTAAGCTGAATTGTTAAATTAATGTAAAATCCCTCTATAGTTAACAAGTGTTGGTCTCTTTAGCACGGGCACATTAAACACTTTCGTTGCTCCTTATGTTATAACACAATAGGAAGGAGAAAATATTTCAGCTGGTATTAGTATAGATATGCAATTCATATAGGTGGTATTCTTCAGTGGAGAGGTCACACAGGATGGCTAATAACTGATGTAAAGTAATTAATTTGATCTTAAATGTAGACTAGAGTATATCGCCTCTACTACATACCTTAATATACCACATCATATTTTGATACTACCTCAACAAAGTAGGTATAATATTAAAAGAATGTATTTTAAACTCCAGAGGAACCACCATTTGTATCATCTCTTCTTGTTGTGATTATTGTGTCATATTCTTCCTTTCCTGCTTTATTTTGTTGGATCTATTCTATTGAGTTTGATATATGCTCTAACAGATATGAGATGATATCTCATTGTAGTTTTGACTTTCATACATGAGGTGATAACCCATTATGGCTTTGATTTTTGGTGTCCCAAGGATTTGTGATGATTAGCATTTTTAATGTACTTCTTAGATTTGTTAATAATTTGATAAATTATTAAGATCTTGGTTCATTCAAGATCCAGCATGGTGGCTCACACTTGTAATCTCAGTACTTGGGAGTCTGAGACCTGATGATCACAGGTTTGAGGACAGCCTCATCAACTTAGCAAGACTCTGTTTCAAAACAAAACATACAAACAAAAATACATAAAATAAAAGGGGTCTGGGGTGAAGCTTGGAGAGTAGAATGTCCCTGGATTCAATTCCTAGTCCCACAAATAAAACAAAGATCTTGCTTCATTTATTAATCAAGTTATTTATTGTCTTGCTTTAAATTCTTTGAGTCCCTCATATGCTTTGGATATTAACCCCTTTTTGGACATATGGCTTAAAAAAATTTTCTCCCATTTTGGGTTGTCTATTCTCTTTGTCAATTATTTCCTTTGTTGTACAGATTTTTAATGTAATGCCATCCCATTTATCTGATTTTCTTTTGTCATTTGTGCTTTTAAGGTCATGTAAAAAAAAATACCAAAATAATGTCATGGAGTTTCCTCCTATGTTTTCTTCTAGTAGTAGACTATAAGACCAGGATCCAATTTCATTTCTCTGCTTGTGAATATTCAGTTTCCCACATCATTTATTGAAGAGACTCTCCTTTTCCTGTTGTGTGTTTCTTGACACTTTTGTAAAAAAAAAAAAAATCAACTGACTATACATTTATAGGTTTCTTTATGGACTCTCTATCAGTTCCACTGATTGGTAAGTCTGTTTTATTCCAGTATCGTGCTATTTAAATTACTAAGACTTTGTAGTAGATTTTTAAATCAAGGAGTCTGATGCCTTCAGCTTTTATTTTTAAAGATTGCTTTGACTATTCATAGTCTTTTGTGGTTTCATACATTTTAACATTGCTTTCCCATTTCTGTGAAAAAAGTGAAATAGTGATTAATATAAGAAAATAATAACCCAGAATTCAACTTGTTTTCTGTACAGAAGGCATTTTCCTATGAGTAATTTTTATATTATTTCATTTAATCTTCGCAACTTTTCTATGACAATTTGCAGATGAGGAAACTTTTATATAAGGAAATTAAGAACTTATTCCTCTTAACTATTCTCCTTCACTGTATCATTTCTTTGAAAATTGGAGCTATTTTCTTTTATATTTAGTAATTTTTTCTATAATGTCTACATTCTTTGATAAACATAATGAAACAACATAAGCTTATTAAATGAAATACCGGTGTTTGGGGCATTGGATAGATTTTATGAAATAGATATTAGATCTTTGATTAGTATGCACAATTGCATTTTTCTTGAGAAAAAGAATTTTTCTTCAATGAAAAGATAAAATTCCAGCCATCATAGTCAGTTTAAAGTTTTCAATACTAGCCAGGAAAGGGGGCACATACCTGTAATCCCAGTACTTGGGAGTCTGAGACTGTAGATTTGTAAGTTTGAGGCCAGTCTCAGTAATTTAGTGAAGCCCTCAGCAATGGAGACCTGTTTCAAAATAAAAAAATAAAATGGAGCTAGGGGGTGTAGCTCAGAGGTAGAATGCCCCTGGTTTTAATCTCTAGTACCAAGAGAAGAGGAAGGAGAGAAGAAGAAAAAGAAGAAGAAGAAGAAGAAGAAGAAGAGGAGGAGGAGGAGAAGGAGGAGGAGGAGGAGGAGGAGGAGGAGGAGGAGAAAGAAAACACTTTTGGAGAAATAACTGACAAAATATTTTCACATCGATTTAATAAGTATTTTTTAGTAATTGGAAAATACAGAGAATCAAAAATTCTAACAGAGTTCTGAGACTAAATCTTTTGCTTTAGGCAGACAATGGAACAGAAAATTTATAATTCATTCAAAGTGCTCTAGGCAAGTTGAAAGCAGAAGTCCAAGAATCTGCTTCTGCACAGTGGCCTGAATTTTGAGGACTACTGGTTTTCCCGGAATGAAAACATATACCATGACTTTGATATTTAGATTACATTCGGTTTATGTAAATAAGGATCACCTCGGCTTAAGGTTTACAACATACGATAATGAGAATATATATATTAATCCATCTCTTTAAACAATATAAAACAACTTGATAAAACAAGATTTTAAATTACTCCTGACTACAAGTAAAATACAAAGACTTTTAAGTAATATTTTACTTCAAGTCTCTGTTAGAGATAAATTTCACAGTGACAAAATTGTCATTATGTTGAGGCTTATAGTTCTGCATAATCCTCATTTTTTAAAACTTAAAATATAAGGACCAATTTGTATACTTAGCTGTCCTCATACAGAGAAGAAAACTATCATTATAGAAAACTATCATTATAGAAAGCTATCATTATATAAGCCCCCAATATATTCCTTTTTTCACCTTTCCTTAAAAAAATTTTAATTTTCAAGTGAATTGCAAGTTTAATAGTAAAATCACTTTATTTTCTGCAGATAGTAAATTATATCTTATTAGGTTCACATTATAAACTTATCTTCCAGTTTTACCATTTCGATTTTACAATTAAAATGAAGTTAAATGAGTAAATATCAGTAAAACTAGGTCACAGGGCAGTTTTCATTCCTCTTAACTGTATCATGCCCTGATTATATACACACTCACACACATAAGCTGAGAATTTATTCTCAAATTCTCCTTATACCAAAGAGGAGCCAGATCAGAAAACATTTATTTCACTTGATGTTAATGTTACTTTCATGAAGCATTAACTCTATTTATACATTCTCTACTTTATGATCATGGTACTTATGCTTTGACATAGATAAGTACTACCTCATAAAACCCAGAATTGTGAGGTTTTATAGAATTAAGTAGAAAGGAGTACACAAAAGCAACAAGAAATCTTAGGAAAAGTGGAAAGGTTTATATTTATGCAGAGACAATAATGAACTAAGAGATTAGGTATATATTTTTAGCAAAAATAAATCATTAAAAATGTCCTCATATTTTTAAAAATAGAATATTTTATTTATATACAAATATTATATAGATAAATATATACAGTTTATTTGTATATAATATTTTTATTGGTGCATTGTAATCATACATCTTAATGAGGTACAGGATAGTAGAGACATACATGCACACATCATTCATTTAGCCCTTCCCCAATTCCCACCCCATTCCCTCCAGAGTATTTTAGATAAAAATTTTCCTCAGATGATAATTTTCCATGATATTATTCTTGTTTATGATGAATCCTGAACAAAAGCAAAACATTATTACCTTTTTTTAAAAGGCCCTGCTATTTACTTCTATTTAATTTCTGGTAAATATTTTACTATTTTTTACCTCTTCAAAAGTGGATGTTGATTGAATAACAATGTAGATCAAAATTTAAATTTATAATGAGAATAAGAAAATATTCTTCATATTTAAAAATAAGTATCCCTTTTTTTGAATATATACAAGTTATTTTTCTATATTTTGTTTTTTATATTTGTGAAATATTTTATGAGATTTTTTATAACTATTATAAAACAATTTTAGATTTGAAAATAAATATTCAAAATACTCTTTGAAAGTAGATATTCAAAATGCTTTATTTATTTTTTAATTTAGTTGAAATTCAAACTGTCCATTACACTTGAATCCTCCTCCTCTTTCTTCCCTACCAGGACATAGTCTAGAAGGAGATGACTGTCATGTATCTCTATATCAAACTCAAGGCATTTGATGTTTTGATTTCCATTGTCTGGTATAATAATCTTTGAATTTTCAAATCACTTCCTCTACGTACTGTATATTTCATTATGTAGCAATAAGAGTGGGAGTGAACTGATGGAATTTTTTTGCCACATTTTAGCTGCCCAGATCAATAAAAATATAATCTATGAACCATTTCAATTGATAAAACTAACAGCTCTGAACTATGACTCTAAGAATAAAATGACTTTTACCTTTGTTTATTTAACCCATGAAATGAATCATCCATATAAAATTGCCCTTAGAGAATAGATTTTTAAATTAAGTGTGACTGATTTACACATCTACCCCTTTTTTCTCTAGCTTAGGAAAAGTTAATGAGTTAACCAAACACCATTTGAGTCATCTCTATAATGGAACTAGTAATTCCTACTTCAAATAATTTTAATAATATAATATATCTCAATTGGATATGTGAAATTTAATATGTATTAATGTCTTCATTTGTAACTTTATATCAATTTAGTAATATATAAAGCATGAATGGCAACAGAAACTTGAAGTGTTACCAACTGTGGTTAAAGAGGTCACTTAAAAAAGCCTCTTGTGAAGAAGCTGCACCTAGACAAATGCACTATAATAAGAATGATCTCTTAAAAATGTGTATATATATATATATATATATATATATATATATATATGTCAGAATCAGTGATGTTACTCTGTCAAATTTTAATAAACTAAAGGATATAAGCAATCAAACAAGGCAGGTAGAGAGAGGAAGACCTAAGACTTCCTATGGGGATCTTTGGGTCCTTTCTTTTCCCATCAGATGCACCGTGGTGGTTCGGAATAAAAGATGGATTTTTTTTTTTTTTTTTGTACTGGGTATTCTACCTCTAGGCTTCACCCCAGCCCTTGACATTTTTCTTTTTATTTTGGAACAAGATCTCACTAAGATGCTGAAGCTGTCCTCGAACCTACAATTCTCCTGTTTCAGCCTCCCAAGTACTGGGAATACAGGCATATACCATCATGCTTAGCTACAGATGGATTTTTTTTTTTTTTTTTTTTTAATTGTTGCACTGTAATCATACATCTTTGTTAGGTACAAGCTGGTAAAGGCATATACTCACATAGATGTATTCTTTAAGTAGGTTTTCAGGTCACTTCACAAGGTAGAGAGTGCTTGGGTTATGGAATATCTCCATTTTATACCCTAGATAGTAAACTAGATTATAAGACTTTCCTGGGAGATATGGCCCGTGAATCTACAAAATTTATGTTTATGAACCATAAGGAATTATAAACCAGAAACTTTGTGCCAAGAATATTCCTATGAATAAGAACTTACCGTGTAGAAAATATCATTAGGCTACTTGCTAAGAGATCAGTTATCAGTATATTTACAAGAATTTAGCGCATAGCCTTTCCTGCCTTTTCTATGAAACTTTTCCATTCTCATTATCCAGAAAGACATGAGAAGAAATCCAGTGCTTTAATATCTTCCTCTGTAACCTGACCTCAGTCTATGTATCATCGACACATATTCCACAAGTATATTTTCATAGTTTGTCCTGAAATATCTTAAACCAAAGGAAAAACATGCTAATAACCATTATGCTTTCAACTTCTCACAAAGAGTAGATATTCACTTCATAGAGACATTAATTGTGGCTACCTGACTTCCTACTTTGAAGGTTTTTGAATATTTTTACCAGATCAATTACTCCTTTTTTTTTTCTCCAACTGTAAGTATGGGATACTTCATACATGCTGGTGAAGGCAATTAATTGAACATGTAACTTTTGTGCAGCTAATTTCACTTGTTTTTCAACATACATTGTATATTTAAAAACATTCCTTTTAGACATTTTGGGAGTTAGGGCTGCATGTTGAATTATTTCTTATTTAACATATTACCTCTATAACATATGTTGTATCAGATAGTTTTCTTTTTCCTATAGGATGCCTTTGAAGTTTATTTTCAGCACAAAATGACTCTTATAAGTCTCAGATGGTTCTGATTCAAAGGAATTAAATATAATATTTAGTTTCCCTGGGGTGGACTGAAATGAACAGTTGGTTCACAGGATTCAGGGACAGGGGAGCTTCTGGTTAATTCTTTCTTTGTTCCTTGTTGCTAGGATCCATAAGCCAATCTCTAAATTGAGTTTAATGAAAATGAATTACTGTATTATGTTCCATTCAAATGATAAGGCAATTGGAGTCTTTGATTCAAAAGAAACAATTAAGAAAAGCTAATAAATACAAATATAATGTTACTTTGGAATGGAATAAATTCATAGTTACTGTGACTGTTTTACACTATAACACGGCAATTACTTGGAAATTGCATCTTTTGGGATAACCTTCTTCATACTTCCCCTGAAAATTCAATTGCTTATTTCTACACCTGCAGTTCACTGGAGAAACAAACTCTAATAAATCCCAAACTGTGTAGGCTGGTGTATTTACTCTTATTTGTCTGTTATGGTCTCAGATATGAGGAGAAAGATTAAACCTAAAAGTTAAGGTAAAATGATAGGCTATGGCCACATCTCAGCTATTTCCTAATGGAATCTTATGTGGAATCATGCACATTATATCCAAAATGGTATTTACTATTAACACACATTTTGTATTTCAAAATGGGAGGCAGTCTTTAATTTTCCAGCTGATTCTCCAGTTCAGAGAAGAGTAATTAGAATGAAGTCACCAGCATGGTCAGTCCCTTGTGCACAGGGATGCCTATGAGAGAATTCAACCTCCAAGCTCCCACCAATATTCATTGGTGCTGCAGCAAGGAGACAACTGGTTAATTTGCAAAAATACGATCTAATAGATTCATGAGAAAGACAAAATGACTTGCTCAATTCAAATCACAGGAGTAATTCATTATGCCAACTTTCTTTTCAATCTCCACAAGAGCTAATTGTTACTAGTTTAAAGGCAAGTAGGGAAAGAAAATTCTCCAACTAAAGAGTTGGAAAAAGTATTAACAATAAATTCACATAGGAAAATTATATTAAAACAGAATCAAGAAAATCATAGCTTCTTCCTACAAATTTAGTGTGGCTGATAATAGTTTGTGCTACTAGTAGAATGGTTCTTACTTTTATTTTTTCATGTGAATGACAAAAATACATATGAGATTTGGGATATTTCTGTGATTTGTGGGCAGTTGTTAGAGAAATAACTGCAAAATAGATGAAAAAGTTGGCATTCATAAGGAACTGGAGAAGAGAAAGAAATGACAATTTGCTCTACAGATAAGTACGGTGAAGCACCTTGGTGTGTGAAAAATCTCCAAAGATAAGATGTTAAGAAAGATTTAATAAGGCAAACATTTAATGAGAATATCACACTTATTACTTAGAAGCCATTTGTATTTAAGTCTTCTATCAGGAGAAAGCTATGGCAGAAATAATGGAAAATTAAGCTGGAAGCAAGAAGATTGTGTCTGAAATTTGGGATAATACCAAACAGAAATAAAAGACAGGCAAAAGAAAGAAAATCTAGAAGATTAGATATATAGACACCTTTTTTTTTTTTTTTTTTTTTTTGAGTACCGGGGATTGAACCCAGGGGCATTCTACCTCTGAGCTACATTCCCAGTCCTATTTTTATTCTTTATTTTTGAAACAAGGAACAGGGTCTCACTAAATTGGGGAGGGTCTCACTAAGTAGCTGAGGCTGACCGCAAACCTGGATCCTCCGGTCTCAGCCTCCCAAGTACTGGGATTACCAGAGTGTGCCACCATGCTTGGCTTATAGGTGCCTTTAAGGAGAAAAACTTTCTCCAGGCTTCTTCAGAATAAATAATATTAAGGAAGTTAACATCAACTGATAAATGGGTTACACTTCCAGATTTTGAAGGTTGATAACACTGTAATTTTAGTATTATCAAATAAATTCTATCTATTTGCTATACCCTGAACTAATGCCTTTATTTTATTTGCATCTCACAAAAAATATAAAATTTACTAAACACACATTTTTGTGAGGAAACTGAAGCAAAGTATACTAAAGATACATGCAATTAACAGTAAAATATCAAATGAATGTATATATGTATATATACATAGTACTAACACTAGTAAAAAAATAAACTGAAGTACTTATACAGTATGAGACAGTATAATTCAGGAAAGGGATATTACCAGAAATAGAGACGTTATATACTAACAAAACAGTTAATTATCAAAAATATAAAATAATTATAAAGGTATGTGCACCTAAAGAAGAGTTTCAAAAGGAAAAATTAAGTATGAACAATACTACC
>PVLC010040911.1:0-13391 GCA_004027655.1 Graphiurus murinus
GCAGATGTGCACTACCTTGTCCAGGTGTGGTCTTCATTTTAAAATGGAGCTATGATTTTTTAGGTAATCAGGACATACTATAAACCAGATATCAAATTGTATTAAGGAAATATTTAATTGTGATAAGAGTGATAGTGACACTTCATATAAGAAAATATCCTCCTCCTCCTTTTTTTGGTAATGCATACCAAAGTATATAAGGGTAGAATAACATGTTGTCTAGAATTTCCCTTAAAACACTTTAGCAGAAAAAAAGAAAGAAAGAGAAAAAACAAAGCGGGAAAAGTGGATATTGATGAAACAAGTAAGATGAAATAGTGATAGTGGTTGAAGCTGGGTGATACATACATCAATGTTTTTATATTCTCCACTTTTTTTTTTTTTTTTTTTGGTTCTAGGGGCCAAACCCAGGGGCGCTCTACCACTGAGCTACATTTCCAGCCCTTTTTATTTTTTATTTTGAGACAGGGTCTTGCTAAGTTTCTGAGGGTGGCCTTGAACTTGTGATTCTTCTCCTCCCTCAGCTTCAGTATATAGGATTACAGGTGTGCATAACCATGCCCAGCTATAGTCTCCATTTTAGCTATGTTTAATTTTTGTAATATAAAGTAAGGAAGGAGAAAGCTAATTCTGTGGTTAGATAAGTTTAAGAAGTATTGGCTTGCATTTGGGAGGCTGAGACCGGAGGATCCAGGTTCGAGGCCAGCTTCAGCTACCTAGTGAGGCCCTGTGCAACTTAGTGAGACCCTGTTTCAAAATAAAGAATAAAAAATAGGGCTGGGGGTATAGCTTGGAGGTAGAATACCCCTGAGTTCAATCCCTAGTACCACAAAAAAAAAAAAAGTACTGGCTTTAATAAAATTAAATTGAGCGTGTTTCTTTACCAAATGTCTTCTTGGGATCTTTATATATTAGTAAAAGTAACTATGTAAATCTTTTAATTTTTTTTCTTCGCTGAGCAATTAAAAAGCTGATATGGTTCAAAATATCTGAACACCGTTTAGGAAATACTGGCCAAAATTCTACCTAATATCTGGTTTGGACTGAATTGCTGACACTGACCACTGCTGGCCAGCATGACCAAGACAGACGGTGTGTGCCTCTCCATCTCTATCTCAGTTGCAGGCCTCCCAGCCCTCAGGATTTAGGGAGGCCAGATACTCCAAAGCTCAGCCTTTGCTCAGCCACCTCCTAGCTCCCTAATTTCAAGCATCATTTAACCTCTTTGCCCCTCAGTTCCTTCATTTGTAAAACGGGATAATAACAATGTAAACAAATAAATGAGATAATGCTTGTAAAGCATTTTGCAAATAGCCCCGGACATGATCAGTCCACAGAAAATCTGAGTTTTTATTGTTACAATTCATTTTTAAAGGCCAGCCTAGACAGTATCCTCTTTATGAAGACTTCTAACTTTCCTTCACTCTGAATTCTTTCCCTTTTCTTCTACATTTTGGTGGTTCTATACCTCTAAGATATGACTGTACATTGTAAATACCTCCAGGATAAGGACATGCCTTTTTTTTTTTTTTTTTTTTTTGCGATGGTGCTCGCTATGTTGCCTCCACTGGTCTCAAACTCTTAGGCTCAAATGATCCACTCACATCAGTCTCCCTAGGTAGTTGGGACTATAGATGCATACCATTGCACCCAGCTAGGGCTATGTTGTTTTCATCTTTGTACTTCTTCAGCATGCTAACACAGGCCATCGAACCCCAGAGGATGAAAAGGGAGCCATCCCAACTGATTCAGTTTCTATAAATTCTTCAAAGATTCATAAAACAATCAGGCTGGGTGGCACATGCTTGTAATCCCAGTACTTAGGAGGCTGAAACAGGAGGATCGCAGGTTCGCAGCCAACCTCAACTACTTAGTGAGGTCCTCTGCAACTTAGTGAGGCCCTGTTTGAAATAAAGAATAAAAAATAAGGCTGAGAGGGGGGTAGCTCAGAGGTAGAATGGCCCTGGGTTCAATACCCAGTACTGCAAAAGAAAGAAAGAAACAAACAAAAAAAGATCCATACAACAATACCACATACATCCTGTCACAAAGCCACATTTAGCTGCAAGAGAGGCTAGGAAATGTAGTCTTCATCCTATACCTCTCCTTAGTTGAGACATTGTCTTATCTATCTATCTATCTATCTATCTATCTATCTATCTATCTATCTATCCATCCATCCATCCAAGATGAAGCCAAAGAGTCAAGGGTCAAACTAGTCCTGCAAATAGCCCACTGCCCATTCTCTCTGAGATTCACCTTTAATGTAGTGATTTCAGGGTAAGAAAACAACAGCTTCCTGATGTTATAAATATCACTGGGCCTTTGTTATACTAGGAAACATCTTTTGTATTAACATTCTTGAATATGATTCAGGGTGTAAGCCTTCAATTCAAGGCAGAAACAGCCTAAGTGCTTCCTTAGCAGAAAGGTCCCCAATGAGGCACAGCAAGCTTACACACTGAACATTCTGACAGGAAAACATGCAGATATTTACTTTGGCAATAGCCAGATTTCACAGTTATTACTTCCCTGGTCTAAGCCATAAAGTCATACATCTTCCAAAAGCACACACAGGCAGCAATGTGAAACCTTGGCTTTAATCAGATTGTACCTGTTTCTTTAGCATGAGCAGAGCCCTCTGCCAGTGCAGGAGCATCTCTGCGTTTGACTTTCCTGAAGAGGTGTAAGAGTGAGAAATCGGGTTAACCCAGTAGTGAGGACAAACAAATAACAGAGACCTGAGCCGAGTAAGCATTTGGCAGTGCTTTCTAGAGTATCTTTTCTTCTTTTCTTTTCAAGTTGAAGTAGAAAGGAGTTGATATAATCTAGAGCACATAGCCCTTCAGTTCCCTTGGGGAGGGCTAATTCATGGAGAATAACAAAAAAACCCTCCAGATGACCTAAAACCATCATAATGACTGTCAGATCGCACTTTCTCCTTTGGCGGCATTTTACTCACCTGTCTAACAAGTATAAACAATGACTATTTGTCTATATTCCCTTTGTCCCCCTTTCCCTGATCACTTAAGACACTTCTTATTAAAATTAACCCACAAATATTAATTGGAGCATTCAGTTGACATTAATTAAAATATTTGCAGTGCACTATAAGAGAGACAAACTATATGAATACAGTTTTCAATCTATTGGTTTTATTTGCAGTTTTGGTTCATTTTTAACCCAAATGATGGCATATTATAAAAGAACTGTGCACTGTTTTTCTTTTTTTCCTTATGGTAGTGGAAATTGAACTTGGGATTTCACACATGCTAAGCAAGTGCTCTACACTGAGCTATAACCTCAGCTCCTTTTAAAAATTTTATTTTGAGATTAGGTCTTACTAAATTGCTCAGGCTGACCTCAAAGTTGCGATCCTTCTGCCTCAGCCTCCCAAGTATCTAGGATTACAGGCATGGACCACTGAGCCTGGCTCATTTTTTGTTTTGTTTAAGTTAACAATATATCTTTGAGAGAATTCTATATCAACATAGTAATAGAGAAATATTCCACATATAGGAGTATGGAAAATTCCATATATATAGGAATATGAAATTTAAAAGGTTAGAATTGCCTTAGTCTTTTAAAACAGCTACATAATAATCTGCTATAGAAAAATACCATAATTTGCATAACTGATCCCTAAATACTGTCCATTAAATCTTTTACTATTACAAATAGTGCGCTATTAGAAACAATGAATGACTATGTATATTCACTCTTTCCCACCTGGGCAAAGGCATAACTGCATAGAAACCTAAAAGTTGAACTGCTGGGTTGGATTGCAGAGAGCATGTGCTCTTGTGATTTGGTACCTGTTGCCAGCAAATAACTTGGCAAACTTCCTCTATAGAGGAAGATAATGGATGTACTCCAAAAGCCCTCATACATTCTCTCTCATAAACTTTATATTTTCCTGTTGAGTGCCCTCATAAAGAGAAGAAATTAACTAATTTTGTTAATTTAGCCAATTGGAAAGATTTTTTAAAATGCCACTTCCTTTTTTAAATTTGCATTTCTTTTATTATGAATGAGGCTGAGCACTCTTCACGTGTCACAGCAGGTATTTAGGTCTATTCCTGGAGTCTCTATTCTGTTTCATTGATCTGTCTGTTATCTGTCTTTTTCAGAATTGAGAAGAATGATTCTTAATTTAAAAAGAAGATAGAAGCTACAATGGGTTCTATCATTTGCTAGTTAGTTTTCTGATCTTGAAGGAATCTCTTAACCTCTTCCATCTTTCTATCTGCCTCTAAAACCCAGGATATGTTTGTTGAGTGTTGAGCTCTGTGCTAGGTGCTGGGATGCAAAAAACAGCAAAAGCAGCTGTTGTCTCTGCTCTAGTGATGTTTATAGTCAGTGTGGGAGCGGACATTATTCAAGTCATGATTTTTTTTTTGAGGTGTGTGTGTGTGTGTGTGTGTGTGTGTGTGTGTGTGTGTAGTACTGCAGATAGAACCTAGATTCTATCTCTGAGCTATGCCTTTAGCCCTATTTTATTTTTTAGTTTGAAATGCGGTCTCACTAAGTTGCAGAGGGTCTCTCTAAGTTGCTGAGGCTGCCCTTAAACCTGCGATCCTCCGGTCTCAGCCTCCTAAGTACTGGGATTATAGGCAGGTACCATCACACCCAGCTTTAAATCTTGAATTAGATCCTTGAGAGTCCCCTAAAAAAGGTAAAAAAAAAAAAACTTGGGAGGAGGGAGCAGGGAGAGGGCTGAACTGACATCTAGTGGGAAAGAAATTGCTCTGGGGAACCAGAGATGGTCAAGAAGAAGGATTTTCCTGATAAACTTGCTATGGAAGACTTGGCTTGAACAAAGAACTCTACCACAGGTGAAGAGAGTCAGGAGAGTGGCAAGAGATGAGAGAGGCTAAGGAAGTAGGTAGAACCAATTCACACAGAACCTTGGAGAGGGGTTTTTGTCTTTCTCCCAAGCATTTGTCTTGCCTGGCACCTCTAGGAAGTAAAGTCTGAGTTAAAAACAAAGTTGCGACTCTTTCCTGAGGGGTGAAAGTCCAGGACAGGGAGGTTGAGGACAAAGGGAGGTGAGACCAGGAAAGCTGTGAAGAAAGGCAACTGCTTACTGTGTCACAAGGTCACAAAGAGGTGGAGGTACAAAGACACACCGCTGGTTGGTCCATTGGGAGGGACATTTGCTGAGCACACAGGTTTCTCCAGAAAGTTTATAAGGAAAAGCACATCTCAGAGCAATTCTAAGTGAGGAGGAAGAAGGGGTGATTTGTCTGCCTGGTCTTCTCCCTTCTTCATTGCCTGTTCGTGTCTCAATCTGCAGACACTAACTTCCGTGTGCTTCCAGGGTGCGTTACCCCACCCTTCAGTGGTCCTGCCTGTGGTAACGTGTTTTATCCAAACCTACAAGTAGACATAGAGGTAAAAGCCCAACATGCCTGTAATCCCAGTGCTTGGGAGGCTGAGATAGCAGGATCACAGGTTCAAGGCCAGCTTCAGCAATTTAGCAAGATCCTCAGCAACTTAGTGAGAACCTGTTTCAAAAATAAATAAATAAATAGGGCTAGAGTGTAGCTTCAAGGGAAAACACCTGTGGGTTTAATCCCCAGTACCAAAAAATAAAAATAGAAAGTAAAAGGAGTGTAGGTAGAACACCAACCAAGACAAGAAGGAGGACAGGCAGGGGAATCTGAGAAGGCATAAAGAGTTTGTGTCTAACACCATTAAAGGATTCCGTGCAAGGGAGCTCCATAACCTGGCAACATGGTGGAGATAGCAGCTTAAAGAGGATTGAAAACAGATGTAGGGGGACCAGTTGGGAGACTATTGGAATGGTCCAGAAGAGAAGCAAACAGTGTCCAGGGGTGAGGGGGTAGTTGTGGAGATGGAGAGGTGCATACAAGAAACTTGAGGAGGTAAGATCACCAGGGGCTAAAGGATAGATTGATTTTGAGAAATAGGGAGAGGTATCAAAGATGTCTGGATTTCCCACCTGAGCAACTCAGGGGGCGGTGGTTTTCTCCCAGGTTTGGGAGAAAAGTTCCTGACTTTTGCCTAGCAGAAGTCCAAATAGAGATTTTGAGTAGGCAACTGAATATAATAGTTGGACTATTGGAGCAGTGGATATGGATAGTAAGAACTGAAGATAGAGCGAGAAAAGGAAATTTAAATTGCCTAAACCTTTAATGGCTCTGTAGAGAAGGATGGGACTGTAAGAAGACAAAGAGAGCGGCAAAGAGGTAGGCGGAAAACAGGGAAGCCTAGGGAAGAAGAACTCAGGAGAAAATAGTCCAAGAGAGGCTGGGGAAGGGAGGACTCCACAGGATTGAGGGGAACTGATGAGAGGGAAGTGGGGTCCTGACAACCCTTTCAAGAAGTTTCGCTGAGAAGGGAAGAAGAAAGAATAATAGGGAACAGGGGCTGGGGGCTCAGGGAGGTGTTTTTGTTTTGTCTTGGAGAGACATAGGCAAGTTTAAATGTAATGGGAAGGGTTCAGATGTCAGGAAAGTGGTGCGTGTACAGAGGAGAGGAGACTTTTTTTTTTTTTTTAACAGCATGAGGCTCCGGAAGGAGAAGGAGGGGCTGGGAGATCCGGAACACAGGTGCAGAGCCTGACCTCGGGGCAGGAAGCATTGGTCCAGGGATGGAGGAAAGGAAGCAAGGATGGCGCCAGGGAAGGTGGGGCTGGGAGGAAGTCGAGGGTCTGGTTTAATGGCATCAGTTTTGAAAAGTAGGAGGCAGGTCATAGACAGAAATGTGAGGCGGGGGAGGAAGAGATAACTAGGTGAAAAGAAGAGAGAAAACCCAGGAGATAGAAGAAATGGGGTCACACACCAACTCCCCAAATCCTGCTCCCTGCATTACCCTCCAGCCAGTGTTGGCTCTGGTCTTCCAGTTCAGACAAGGAAGCAAATGAGGTGAGTTTGAAACCACCACCACAGCATTTAGCTTCCAGATAACTAAGAGACTGTCATTTTTATGACTCACAAATATTAGCTTAACCCAAGAACCAATCCATTTTTGAAAAAAAAAATCTTTTATTGTGGCATAATGGTGATACTTCCCAATGTTGGCATTGAAAAATAAAATATTGTGAGCATCAACTAAAATTTTAACACAGAAATATATTAAAAGTCTTTTGTTCTTTCAGCTTTTCTTTTTGGTTAGAACAGGACCTAACTGTTTAACTTGTGGTTAAGGATTATTTGTGCGGGGCACCTCGGTAGGTGAAATGTAGCGGATTTGGCATTTTGCCCGCGGAACACTGGGCAGGAGCTCCAGTTACAAATTGCAGCTGTATAAAATAACAGGAAATGTGGGGCTTTGAAAGATTCCACTGGAAAGATTAATTATTTGGAAAAGAGTTATGGATCAGCTTCATGTGTTTTTAGAAAAAAGGTGGCCCACGCCATTTTTAATAGTGCAAAAGAAAGTTCTGCTACCAGGCTAAAGAGAAGGAAGAGAGGACCTCTTGTTTCTAGAAAAGCTCACACTTAGTTTAAAAACCAACTTTATTCTCTGTTAGAAGACAAGGGGTTAGAAATGAAAGCCAGATGGTATCCCGGAAAGATTTGAGGCTTACAAAAGAAAAGAAAAGGTCTAGATTTCCTAATTCTCCAAGATGACCTCCCTGGATTGTTGGTTTTATATTTTCCTAACTCTTCTCCCTACCACCCTCCCAGACTGCTGCCCCTTAACATTGAACAATTTCCTACACATCAATTCACCATGCATGTTCATTTTCCTGTAGGCATAAGAACATTATTCAAACAAACTTGAAACTTCTGGGTGGACATTGGCTCTAGATTTGCACTCTCACGCTCTCTCTCTCTCTCTCTCTCTCGCTCGCTCGCTCACTCTCGCTCTCTCTCTCGTACTGGGGACTGAACCCAGGAACTTTAACCTCCAAGCTACACCCCAGCCCCTTTTTTTTTTAAATTTTGAAACAAGGTCTTGCTAGGTTGTTGAGAGTCTCACTACATCACTAAGGGTGTCCCCAAACCTGTGATACTCCTCTTTCAGCCTCCTAAGTACTAGGATTAGAGGCATGTACCACCATGCCCAGTTTTGGTATCTCTTAATGTCTAGAAGGATAAACCAACATCCATTGCATGGCTGGGACAGCCCCAGATCACTAGATACTCTGACACTTAGACTTGAGCACAGCTTTCTGAGAATGATGTCTTTCTATACATTTGAAATGAAATAATTGAGTCTCCCAGTGTACTCAAATTGAGAACTGCCAGCCGGGCGTGGTGGCGCACGCTTGTAATCCCAGCATTCGGGAGGCTGAGACCGGAGGATCCGGGTTCACAGCCAGCCTCAGCTACCTAGTGAGGCACTCCGCAACCTAGTGAGACTCGGTTTCAAAATAAAGAATAAAAAATAGGGCTGGGGGTATAGCTCGGAGGTAGAATGCCCCTGAGTTCAATCCCCAGTACCGCAAAAAAAAAAAAAAAAAAAAAAAAAAAAATTGAGAACTGCCAAGAAACTATAGGGGAGTTATTTGACCAGCACTTTCTTGAGTTCCTGAGACATCCATCTGTAGATGCACAGAAAGAAGGGGCATCTATTTTAAGGTGGGCCCATTTCTCTGTTTCAATGTGAACATCACTCATCTGAAGTCTGCCTTGGAGAGATTTATGTGGCATGGAAGCTTTCTTGAGCAATGGAGGCAGGAAATGTTCTCTTTCCATTTCTACAGTTGCTCATAGTTGAGCCTGACCACCAAATAGGAGAGATATTTGTTGCCCGACATGACTGGGGAATGGGGTGTTCAGGTTAATCAATTATTTGGGTGGATAGAGAGCAACCATGTGAAGATTTGATGTTTAGTATGTGCTTCATGCCCCATTTTGGTTGCTGTGGGACTCAGACTCTCTGAGACCACCAGAACTTCTGAATTTTCAGTGCCTTGGGTCTTGGGCCATCACTGGGAACAAGTTACCCTCATGGGAAGTAGATGTGTAATAAGCAAGATCTTTCCAGTTAATAAAAAGCCAGAAAACCACGACTTTCACTACTGTTCTGTTAAGTTTCAAACTGGAGTTTCAAAAGTCAGAGAAGTGTTGTTGTGGAGAGATTCTGATGGCAGTACATAGTCTCCTGCATTCCTGAGGTCTGATAGCACATAGTCCTTGGCTAAGGGGCGAGGATGGGTAAGATCACAGGCCTGTGGTCTCCACGCTCCCCTCTCCCACCTTCTTTTGTATTCTTTGATGCCTAGGGTCCCTTGTCCTCCTCAGTAATAAACTTTTATTGGCTGGGCATGGTGGAGCATGCTTGTAATCCCAGTACTTGGGAGGCTGAGACTGGAGGATCACAGGTATGCAGCCAGCTACTTACTGAGGTCCTCTGCAACTTAGTGAGACCTTGTTTCAAAATAAAGAATAAAAAATAGGGCTGGGGGTATAGCTCAGAGGTAGAATGCCCCTGGGTTCAGTCCCCAGTGCCACAAAAAAAAAAAAAAAAAGATTTTCCAGTATCCTAATAACTTCTGAGATCCCTAAGAAGCCATGCTCATTTTAGGGAGACACATATGTGTCCATGGGCTGAAACGTGGAGGCAGCTTTGTTTGTCTCACACCTGCTTTGCGGGTTCTACCTGTACGTGATACTCACAGGGCAAACTCCACAGCGTTTCCAACCTTCCTAGTATCCTCACTAGTTACATGTAGATCGAATTGCTTGAAGGTGAGTGCTCGGCTCAGAAAGGCCAAATTCTGTTTTTATTGTGTTTTGTTTAAATCTGGAGGGACAGGATCTCACTACGTTGCTTAGGCTGGCCTTGAACTCCTGCGTTCAAGCGATCCTCCCGCTTCAGCCTCCTGCATGGCTGGGGCTACAGGCACTGTTTTTGTTTTTTCTTTAACAAAGTCTGTCCAAAAGATCCAGCTTCTTTCTTCTTTTCTTTTCTTTTTTTCTTTGTGCTAGGAATCAAATCCATGGCCTCATATGTGTTGGGCAAGTACTCAACCACCAAGCTACATCCCCAGCACCTTTCTATGTGCGTGTGCATGTGCGTTTGTGTGTGTGTGTGTGTGTGTGTGTGTGTGTGTGTGTGTGTGTGTGTTACTGGAGGTTGAACCAGGGGCATTCAACCTCTGAGCTACACCCTTAGCCTCTCCTTTTGAAATAGGGTCTTGATAAATTGCTGAGGGTCTCACTAAGTTGCTGAGGCTGAAGAGGAGAAGGAAGACTGGGGTTCGTTAATAGAAATAATGTCATCGACTATATGTACATATGTGAATATACCAATGTCAATCTCAGTACTCTGTATTGGGAAAGGGAGAAATAGAGAGGTGAGGGAGGGGGGCACCAAGTACTGTGTGCATGTATGTCATTGTCAACATGATTTACATTATGTGTGAGACTATAATGCACCAATAAAGCGTAAAAAAAGTTGCTGAGGCTGGCCTCAAAGCAGCGATTCTCCTGTCTCAGCTTCCCAGGTACTAGGATTACAGGCATGTGCACTCACCGGGCTCTATTTTATTTTGAGACAGGTTTGTGCTGCTGGCCTCGAACCTGTGATTCTCTCCTGTCTCAGCCTCCCAAGTACTAGGATTACAGGCATGCATCTCTGGCCCCAGCACCTTTCTTTAAAAGGTGTTCTGGTCTGGTGATGTAGTTCAGTTGTAGCACATTTGCTTAGCATGTACAAGGCCCTGGGTTAAATCCCCAACACCACAAAACAAACAAACTTCTCTTGACACTTATTTTACCAACTTGAGACGTCAGCAGTGCCTAATACAATAAGAGAAGTCCTATCTTGCCTTTCTGTTATTCTTAATAAAAGCAATAACTAAAAGTTTTATAGAGCTTTCCCAGGGCACCACTAGACATCATGCTCTGTGTAGACGGCACCCCTGGAGTTGTGCAGAGCACAGCTTGTACAGCTGAGCTGGAGCCTTGTGCTTTATGATTTTGTCTTAAGAGAAACAAATTCTTTCACATATGTAATAATAATTATCCTGACAACCATTACTACCATTTGTTTAGCATATAGGGTGTATCAGCATCTATTATACCATATAGAGCAAACATTATATTTAATCTCTCTTTTTTTGTGTGTGTGTGTGGTACTGGGGATTGAACCCAGGAGCATTCTACCTCCAAGCTACACCCCAGTCCTATTTTTTTATTCTTTATTTTGGAACAGGGTCTCACTAGGTTGTGGAAGGCCTCACTAAGTAGCTGAGGCTGGCCACGAACCTGCATCCTCCTGTCTCAGCCTCCCAAGTACTGGGATTACAAGTGTACACCACCATACCCAGTTTATATTTAATCTTCACAATAAGATTATAGCATCTGCAAGATGGAGCTATTATCTCTTGCTGTCAGATGAAACTAAGACTTCTTGCCCAGCCATAAGTCTTTAGGATTTGAATGCAGTCCTGCCTATTTCCCTAAGCCCTCCTCCTTTTCCTTTTAGATCCAGCCACTTGTTTTACAGAGAGCTCAGAGAGGTTACCTGGCTGGCTCTGAGCTACTTGATTCTATAGAACTTTTAGGTTCTTGATGTGTCTCCAAGAATATGACCTTAAAAGGGGAATCTCAGGGAGAGACATAATAATACTGAAGACACACACCAAAGAGACACTATTCAAGCTGTGTATGACATCTGAATTAGGGTTCTTAAGAGAAATAGAAAAAAAAGATATGCATATAGGATATAATATCTATATTAGGATATCTGTATATGTTTGTATGTGTGTATATATGTATATCTGTGTACATTATATAAAGGATTTATAGCCAAATGCAGTGCTGTTCACCTGTAATCCAGTACTTGGGAGGCTGAGAAAGAAGGATTGTAGGTTCAAGGCCAGCCTCAGCAATTCAGCAAGACCACATTTCAAAATAAAAGATAAAAAGGGCCGGGGGTGTAGCTCAGTGGTAGAATGTTCCTGGGTTCAATCCCCAGTACCACAACCAAAAACCAATTAATTAATTAGCTAATTAATTAATTAATGGCTTTACTATGAGGAATTGGTTCATGTGATTATGGCGTCTAAAATTCTCACAGTCTGCTATCTGTAAGCTGGAGACCCAAGAAAGCCATTCATGTAATTTAGTCTCAGTCCAAAGGCCTGAAAACCAGAGGCGCTGAACTGATAGTATAAGTAAGTCTCAGCTTGAGAACAGAAGACCCATGCCCCACTTCAGTCAGGCAGAAATAAAGGGGAGTAAATTCTCCCTTCCTCTACTTTTTGTTCTGATTAGGCCCTCAACAAATTAGATGATGCCTGCTTATACTGGAGAGGACAATCTGCTTTACCAATTTCACTCATTCGGATGCTAATCTCATCTGGAAACACCCCTACAGACACATGCAGAAAAAATGGTTAGCCAAATATCTGGGCACCCCAGATCCAGACAGGCTGACACATAAAATTAAACATAACAGCATCTTTTTGTTCTTTTTCCTTCATGCATAGTTATCTGGGCATCTTGGAGGAAAGTGGTATGGAGTAGCAGACAGATCCTGAAAGAGAAGAGCCTTGTATGTGTTACCTACAGGTAGATGCTTTGGTACTCTTGGCCTGTGTTTTACTCCATTCTCTATTGCTGTAACAAAATACCTAAGGTTGGATACTTTATAAAGCAAAGCAGTTTGTTTAGCTCACAGTTTGGCAAGTCCAAATCATGACACCTGCACTTACTAGAGTCTGGTGAGAGCCTTTTGGTTATATTACAACATGGCAGGTGGCATCATGGTGAAAGCATGTGTGAAAGAGAGAGACCACATGGTGAGAGAAGAGGCAAGGGGCTCAGGAGGAGCCTGGCTTACTCTTTTTATTACAACCCATTTTTGGGGAAATGGAACCAACTCACTCCTACAATACCCAGCCCACTTGGAGAGACCAGCACTAATCCATTCTTGCAGGTGGGGCCCCCATGACCCAACTTCATTCACTAGGCCCCACCTAGTTCAGCACATTAAGCTTTGGGGGACACGGTCAAACCACAGCCAACCCATAGCAGCCTCGATTACTAATAAGGAACAAGGGTAAATGTGAGCTAGGGCAAGTGAGACTGAAATTCTCACTGAATTCTCACTTCTGGCTTAATAGTTGTATGCTTTCAAAAATAAATATTTACTGATTTTTTTTGATTAAGGATAATACATATTTATGTAGAAAATTCATGTGATACTATTGCAAAGTATAAAGAGTAGAGTAAAATCCTATTACCCAGAGAGACTAAAAAGGGTTGTCTTTTTTTTTTTTTTTTTTTTTTGCGGTACTGGGGATTGAACTCAGGGGCATTCTACCTCCGAGCTATACCCCCAGCCCTATTTTTTATTCTTTATTTTGAAACCGAGTCTCACTAAGTTGTGGAGTGCCTCACTAGGTAGCTGAGGCTGGCCACGAACCCGGATCCTCCGGTCTCAGCCTCCCGAATGCTGGGATTACA
>PVLC010040912.1:0-13583 GCA_004027655.1 Graphiurus murinus
GCCACCACGCCCGGCTTATTCTTTATTTTTGATACAGGGTCTCACTAAGTTGCAGAGGGCCTCACTAAGCAGCTGAGGCTGGCTGCAAACCGAGATCCTCCAGTCTCAGCCTCCCAAACTCTGGGATTACAAGGGTGCGCCACCACGCTTGGCTACTAATGTACTTCTTGTTTCTTCTCTAGGTTTACCTATTCTGGACATTTTGTATAAATGGAATGATATACTATGTGGTCTTTTGTGACAGGCTTCTTTCCTTTAGCCTGTTGTTTTCAAAGTTCATCAACATAGCTGGGCACAGTGATGCATGCCTGTGATCCCAGCTAATCAGGAGTCTGACACAGGAGGATCACAAGTCCTAGGCCAGCCTGGGCAATACAGGGAGACCTTGTCTCAAAATAAAAAAGCTAGGAATGTAGATCAAAAGTGATAGAGCACTCCCAGGTTCAGGCCCCAGTACCACACACACAAAAAAGTTCATCAGTGTTGTAACATGTAGCATGTCTGTAGGAAATACTTCATTTTTAAAATTCCTGAACAATATTATTTGCGTATGCTACATTTTGTTTATTCATGAGTTGATAGATATTTGAATTCTTTGCATTTTCTAGTTGCTATGAATAATGCTGCTGTGAACATTTGTGTACACATTTTCCTGTGGACTTATTTTCAATTCTCTTGGATATACACCTAAGAGAGTCGCTGGGTTTTTCTGTTTTACTTTTTGAGGAACTACCAAATTGTTCAAAAAGGCTACACTATTGTACATTCCCACTAACAGTGCACAAGGTACTGGGGATTTTCTTTGTGGTGCAGGGGAGCTATGCCCCGAGCCCTTTTTATTTTATTTATTTATTTATTTTATTTTGAAACAGGGTTTTGCATGAAGAATAAAATACTTAGGAACATATTTAACCAAAAAAAAGTGTAAGAAAGCCGGGCATGGTGACGCACGCTTGTAATCCCAGCATTTGGGAGGCTGAGACCAGAGGATCCAGGTTCGAGGCCAGCCTCAGCTACCTAGTGAGGCACCCTGCAACTTAGTGAGACCTGGTTTCAAAATAAAGAATAAAAAATAGGGCTGGGGCTGGGGGTATAGCTCAGAGGTAGAATGCCCCTGAGTTCAATCCCTAGTACCGCAAAAAAGTATAAGACATGTATACTGGCAACCACAAAACACTGTTGAAAGAAAGTAAAGAACATTAAACAGCTAGGCGCGTGGTGTCTGTCCTTGAACCTGCCATCCTGCTTCTTTCTTTTCAATTTGGATCCCTTTCTTTTTCTTGCCTAATTGCTAGAATTCCAGTACAGCATTGAGTAGACTTGGCAAGAGGGGATATGCTTGTCTTGTTCCTGATCTTAATGAGAAAGTCATTAAGTATGATGAGGCCTATACGTTTTTTGTAGATATCTGCTCCCCCTTTTTTTGTGGTACCAGGGATTGAACCTAGGAGCATTCTACTTCCAAGTTAAACCTCAGCCCTTTTTGCTTTTATTTATTTATTTATTGCAGTACTGGGGATTGAACTCGGGGCATTCTACCTCCGAGTTATACCCCCAGCTCTATTTTTTATTCTTTTATTTTTTGCGGTACTGGGGATTTAACTCAGGGGCGTTCTACCTTCGAGCTACACCCCGAGCCCTATTTTTTTTTTTTGCGGTACTGGGGGTTGAACTCCGGGGCATTCTACCTCCGAGCTATACCCCCAGCCCTATTTTTTATTCCTTATTTTGAAACCGGGTCTCACTAAGTTGCGGAGTGCCTCACTAGGTGGCTGTGGCTGGCCTCGAACCTGGATCCTCCGGTCTCAGCCTCCCAAATGCTGGGATTACAAGTGTGTGCCACCATGCCTGGCGCTTTTACTTTTTTAATACCTAATTATTTGTAGTACTGGGGATTGAACTCAGGGGCATTCTACTTTCAAGGTATACCCTCAGCCTAATTTTATTTCTTGTTTTGAAACAGGGTCTCACTAGGTTGATGAGAGTCTCACTTACCTGCTGACACTATCCTCGAACCTGTGATCTTCCTGTCTCGGCCTCCCAAATACTGGGATTACAAGTGTGCACCACCATGCCCGGCTTATTTTAATTTTTTTGTGGCACTGGGGATTGAACCCAGTGGCATTCTACCTCTGAGCTACACCCCCAGCCTGATTTTATTTTTATTTGGAAACAGGATCTCCCTAGAGATGAGAATCTCACTACTTGCTGAGGCTGTCCGAGAATCTGTGATCTTTCTCTCTCAGCCTCCCAAATTACTGGGATTACAAGTGTGTGCCACCATGCCCTGCTTATTTTTTATTTTGAAACAGAGTATCACTAAATTACAAAGGGCTTCACTAAATTGCTGAGGCTGGCCTCAAACCTGTGATCCTCCTATCTCAGCTTCCCAAGTACTAGGATTATGGACATGCAACACCATACCTGCTTTAATTTTTTTTTGTTGAAATAGGGTCTCACTAAGTTGCTGAGCATGTCTTTAAACTTGTTACCCTGTTTTAGCTTCCCAAGTACTAGGATTACAGGTGTGTATCACCACGTCTGGCTTCCACCACTGAGTTTTTTTTTTTTTTTTTTGCGCTACTGGGGATTGAACTCAGGGGCATTCTACCTCCGAGCTATACCCCCAGCCCTATTTTTTATTCTTTATTTTGAAACAGGGTCTCACTAAGTTGCGGAGTGCCTCACTAGGTAGCTGAGGCTGGCTGCGAACCCGGATCCTCCGGTCTCAGCCTCCCAAATGCTGGGATTACAAGTGTGCGCCACCACGCCCGGCTGAGTTTTATTTTTTTTATTATTTTATTTTATTTTGCGGTACTGGGGATTGAACGCAGGGGCATTCTACCTCCAAGCTATACTCCCAGCCCTATTTTTTATTCTTTATTTTGAAACAGGGTCTCACTAAGTAGCTGAGATTGGCTGAACCCAGATCTTACTGACTCAGCCTCCCAAGTACTGGGATTACAAGTGTGGCCTCCATGCCCGGCCACCATTGAGTTTTAAATTGCAATATCCTATATTTCATTTCCATTGACTACTTTCTCTAAATGTCCCATTCCTTTCCCCCTTGTCCTATCTTGTTCTTTTACTGGGCTTTTATTTTTTTATTTTTATGTCATTTTGAGTATTCACTTTTTAAAAGTCTTTTTCAGATTTTTATTTTAGCTCTTTGAGTACCAGTTTGTTACTTCTTCTGACTCTCTTGTGATGGTTTGTTTGCTTCCTCTTGTGGTTTATAATTTTCATATTGAAGCCGGGCGCCTGTAATCCCAGTACTTGGGAGGCTCAAACAGGAGGATTGCAGGTTTGAGGACAGCCTCAGCAAGTAATGAGACTCATCAACCTAGTGAGATCCTGTTTCAAAATAAAAATAAAATAGGGTTAGGAGTGTAGCTTGAAGGTAGAATGCCCCTGGGTTCAATCCCAGTAACTAACACACACACACACACACACACACACACACACACACACACACCAATAATTTTCATATTGAGTTCCTTTTCATTGGTTGCAGAGAGGGGGCTGCTTAAACGTGAGGCAACTTAGAAGACTGTGCTTGGTGGTGGTGAGGCCTAGGCCCATCACAGGTGTGAGTGGATGGTTGAGGTGCCAGGTAGAGGGGAAGGTTGTTGGAAGGCTCTTGCTCCAGAGCTTTCATGTCCCGCTGCTTCCTACCATCCAGGTTCCTGCTCCAGGGTCACCTCCTAGACTTCCCAGGCCTCCCTTCCTAACAGAGTCTCAAGCCTCCCTTGCACGGTTTCCCCTACTCTGTCTTCACAGCACTTAACACTATTCAGAAGTATCTTAAGGGTCAGAGGTGTGGCCCAGTGGTGGTAGAGTCCTTGTGTAGCGTGTGCCAGGCCCTGGGTTCAATCCCTAGCACTGAAAAATAAAATAAAATAAAAAGGTAGCAAGACTGAGTTTGGGAAGACGTGGAGGAAAGGACACACAACCCTGGAAGCTCTGACCCCACCTCTCTGAGGTTGAGATTTAGAGGGACAGCACTCAGAGAAAGCAGTTGAGGGTCCTTGCCACAGTGCTGATCAGCACCCACGTGAGCTCCTGGGGTGGGGGAGCCACCCGTGCACTTGTCCTCGGTTGGCTTCTGCTGGTCACATATGTGGTTGCTGGAAGCATCTACAGGTGAGTTATGAATTCCTTAGAGACCCCACTTTGGCCCCATTCTGAGGTTGCCCCATGGTGCAGTAACTTGTTCTAAGCAAAGTACTAACTTGTAAAAGGGTAAAATGTCCCCAAGGGCGTTCCCATTGGGGATGCTGAAGATGGCACCTTTCCATTCCTCTGGCTCCATCTCCTGGGCCCGGTGGGAGGTGGTGTTGCCAATGATGAAGAACACAGGAACCCTGGGTTCCAGCAAACCCTGGCTTTCCATATCCCCAGCTGGATGGCCCTGGCTGGTGGCTGCTGTGAGATTATGTAGGGAAAGTGCTAGCACCATGTCTGGCTCGCCCTAGTCACTGTTGGCCTAGATTCTTTCAGTCCAGCACCTCAGGGAGTCACTCATGCCTCAATTTTCCTGACCTGTGAAATGGGGATAGCAAAGGATGTCCAGCTACCCCTCCCTCCCTTCCACCCTCACTTTCCTGAGGACAAAGGGTTAATATCTGCAGCTTCGAGGGCCTGGTGGGGGAGGCACAGCATAAATGGAGTATTGTTGTGCTGCTGAATGATCTGGCTTTGTTCGAGAGGCTTCGGTATTTGACTTCCTGCACTTAGCGTCCATGTGCTCCATCGCTGGAGATATTCGCCAATCCTCAGCTATATGGCACTCACCTCCAGGGGCTGTGGCCTGGGTCCTCACCCGTCATCCGGATCACTGAGTTGTGTGAGCAGCTGCGGTTCCAGTTCCGGTGTCGCCCCCCAACCCAGCAATCAGGAATGAGAGAAATGCAGCAAGTGTGACCCACACGGGAACTGCTTCTGAATAGGGCGCTTATTGAAGAGGTTTTGCAGGAGGCAGCGGGCACTTTAATTGGCAGCCTGCTAATTCCCCCCTGAGGCTGTTGGTGGCAGTTCCCTGCTGGCTCTGGGCCTGTTAACCCTGTTAACCGCTGGGCTGCCGGTTCTCTGGGGCGATGTGGCTCCCCAGCCCCTTACCCTCCTGGTGCTCAGATGGGAGCCCTTTTGAGGAAAGCCGTAAGTACCCTCTGGGGCCAGGCCAGGGGGTGCTGGTGGGGTGTCACACGACTTTGTCAACCCTGGGCCTCCAGGCCTTGCCTGACAACCTCCGGGAAACCTGGCCGGCCATAGGTTTTGGACAAAAGGCAGGTTTCTCCCTTGGGGTTTAGAAACTGAGGGAGAGCAGCTGCTTTTTTATCCTGCTCTGGTTGCTAGTGAGTTTGTCCGTATGGATGGGTGACAGCCAGACAGTCCTGTGGTCCTTTAGAAGGTGGCTGTCAATGCCTTGCTGGGGGCTTCAGAAAGTCTCGACTTGAATATTTAGAGTTGGGTGATTAGAGAAAGAAGGTCCCTGCAGGGCCCAGCACACATGGTTGAACATACACACACACTCTGGGAAAAGCAGAGTTAATTTCCTACATTTTCTGGACACTTCCTTTTCCCAGAACCCACAGGGGCTGTTGGTTTGGGATCAAATCACGTTGGGCTGGAAGAGCAGGTGAAAGGAGTCTCTCACCCACCCCAATATACTCCAGGCCAGCGTCCATTTCTGTGGCTCTGGGCGGCAGGTGCAGGAGGTCAGGGGCAAATTGTTGCCCTGACTTGGCTATCTCTTTTGCCTTTGAATTAAGGCCTCACTTTTCCAAGAGTAGATCCTGCTGCCTCTCCATACACCCCAGAATCTGGGGTTTGGTGACAGCTGCCCCACCTGAGCCAATTCTGGCCTTTGTATGCGCTCAGCCGAGGGAGAAAGCTCCTCGGCTCCACTAGGAACTGGTTGGATGAGTTTCTTACACTTCCCTGGTTGAGGCCCCTTAGCCAGGGAGGTGAGGGACTTGGGGGATGGGAGCAGGTGCTTTGGGGTGGAGGGGGCCTCCCAGACTTTGTGGGATAGGGATCCACCATGGGCAAATGTGTGAGGCCCGAAATCTGAGAATTTATACTGGTGTGAGTCCATAAGGTCTGCCTTGGGGTATCCGCTCCCCTCACTTGTGGCCAGGGCCTCTGGTGAGAGCTCTTCCCTGTCTGCGAAGCGGCTGGATGGAGAAGGCCAGGATGGTTTAGCCAGCTGCAGCGCTCAGGAAGTTCTCTGGGTCTGGAGGTTCATGCTGGGAATCGGGGTGAAAGCTGTCCTGAGGGCAGCCTCACCCCCAGTTCTGAAGTGTGCAGGGAAGGAAAGTGAGAAGAGGGGAGGGAAAACCTCTCAGGTGGTAAGGTGTGGAGGAGCCCCTTTCCCAGCCCCGGGGAGAGCTACCAGCCTGAAATCCCAGAGGGATCGGCCTCTCTGGATAAGACCTAGACTCCCAGTTTTCTAGAACAGGTCGTCTCTTCCTGCTTTTAGAGGCATCTAATTTATGCATAGCTTTCTGTTGTCACCTTTATTTTGGATACATTTCTTCCTGGTTGGTGTGGGTTGAAATCGGTCTCATTCGTGTGTGTGTGTTTGTGTGTGTTGCTAGGGATTGAACCCGAGGGCATTCTACCTCCAAGCTATACTCCCAGCCTTATTTTATTTTTTGTTTTGAAACAGGGTCTCACTAGGTTGCTGAGGGCCTCACTAAGTTGTATGGCTGTCCTCCAATCTGCGATCCTCCTGTCTCAGCCTCCCAAATACTGGGATTAAAGGTGCGCACCACCACGTCCGGCTTCATTCCTTCTGGCCAATGTTCTGGGGTGCTCTCTCCTAGAAATACTCTATGAACAGTCAGCATCTCTTGGGTCTCCACATTCTTCTTGAACATTCTATGGACACCTACAGCCACAGCCCCACATCTTGTTTTGAACCTTTTAGGGCACATCCTCACACCTTGTTCTGTGGAGCCTGGTTCCTGCCTGTCTTGGTGGTTCTAACAGACCCGCCTTGGGCAGGTCTTTACCTGCAGAGGGCCACTGTGGTCCCCTCCCCTCTGTCCTGGGCCTGCTTTCCAGCCTGGCTGCTTGCTGCCAGGTGTGTGGGTTCTGGGTAGCCCAGGTGCTTTGGGATGCAGCTTTCTCAGATGCTGTTCCCTCGGCTTCAAGTGCCGTCAGCTCTCTTCTTTACCTGGCCAAGACTTATTCATCTTTTGTGACAGCTAAAACGTCACCTCCTCCTGGAGAGCATCCTGGTGCCCACGTGTATCCTAGTGCTCCTTATTATGTTAGCATGATTTATTTATTTCTACATCTGTACCAGCAATCAAAAGCATTGTTTTGTGGATAATCTGTTTATGTGGCTGCTTTTCCTTCTAGAGTTCAAGTGTTTCAAAGACAGGGACAATATGTCATTCATTTCAGTGTCCCCAGGGCTTCGCATCATGCTCAGAAGTGTTGAACACATTCTCAGACTGGAGGCTGGAACTCCCATGTCTCATGACACCACTCTCTGAATGTGTTTGCAGTGTTGGGGCTCGAACCCAGCGCCGTGTTCTCTACATGGCAAGTGTTCTCTATCTCTCTAGCTGTTACCAATCTCTACCTCTTTTTTTTTTTTTTTTAAATGCTTGGGTTTGAACCCTGGGGCATTTTGCCTCCTGAGTCAAACCCCCAGCCCTTTTTATTTTTTATTTTGAAATATGGCCTCTAAATTGTCAAGGCTGACCTCAAGCCTGCCATACTCCTGTTTCAGCCTCCCAAGTACTGGGATTACTTGTGTGCACTACCATGCCCAGCTACCACTCTACTTCTTTTTGTTATTGATGGACATATCTTGTTTCCCCTAACAGAATGTGAGTCTTTGGGAGTGGGGTCTGTGTGTGATTTATGGTTGTATCTCCCCCAAGGCTGCCACCATGTCTTTGTACTGAGTAGGTACTTGTTAAATAGTTGTCTAGTGAATGAATTCCAAAGCCCACAATTTAGGTAGGAAGGCAATTAGCTTTACCCCCAAACAAGAGAGAGGCACAAAGCACTCTTGCTTACCTGCCCCTTAGCATCCAGCCCATGAGGAGCAGGGCGAGGGCTCATTTCGAGCAGTACTGGCTGTAGTCCCTGGGCTCTTTTATATAGTCTTCTGCTTTTTCCTTACTTGATAATCCTTGTGACTTGGAAAGTGGGTGAACACCAAGGTCCTTCCCAATCCGTTGCTGCTCTGTCTCATGCCCTGGCTCCCTCAGGTGTCACCCTGAAGCTGGATTTAAAACCCAAGGACCAGTTTCAAGGTTGGTGTTTGTTGGTCACTTATTTGTGCTTTTGCTCCCATGATGCCTTAACTCTGCTCAGGCCGGTGGTGGGTTCCCCATGGCTCTGTTCTCTCCTGCTCCCGCTAGTACATGCTGTCTCTCCCAGAAGAATGCTAAGGAATGTGCCCTGCCCGCAAAAGCAGCGGGACTCTGATTCGTTTATGCTTCATTTTCTGATTTGTTTATGCTTCATTTTCTGATTTGACCTTCTGTTGGGTATGGGCTTCGGGCAATTTTTCCTTTCCAGCTAAATTGCTCTGTATTTGCCCTTTAAGACCATGGTCTGAATTGATGATAGGATCATGGAAGATGAATAAACTCTAGGTTGGTGGGGAGAGGGATGTTATGATGGTTCACCAAGTTTAATTTGCATGTTTAGTATTAATTCGAGATATGGGTAAAAAACAACTTAGGTACACAGCAGGAAAAAAAATCTATTTTCCTGGTGCTTATAGAACAAATAAAAGATTTATCCATCATGGTCATCAGTGTCAGCAGTGTCAGATGTACGGATTATTTACTTGTACCATCTGGAAATAATCCACGGAGCGTGGTACTGTTACTGTTACTGTACCCATTCTGCTGGTAAGAACTTGAAGCTTAGTGAGGGCAAGTGACTTGCCTGACTACATACAACCAGGAAAGTAGAGGACCTGGAGTTCAAATCAGATATGAAGCCTGTACATGAATTTAGTGCATTTAACCTCCATGGAGTTGAGTTGCATGCTTGCATTTTCTCTTCTCTGCTGAGCTCAGCAGGACCTGTTGGGGCCCCTCTGTTCTGCTTTATTCCAAGGTTCTCCAGGTTCTCCTATGCCTTTGTACCTGATCAGTGACCAGTGCTGTAGCTCTGAAGGTGTGGCTCTGCTTGCTTTCTTTTTGCAGTTCCCCTCCTGGCCTAGTGGCGAAAACAAGCAGTTCCCTAAACAGGGATGGTGCCAAAATGGTGGGTAACTTGCAGGGCTGGAATCATGATTTTTTTTTTGTTGTTGTTGTATTGGAAGTTGTACCCAGGGGCCTTCTGTCTCCAAGCTTACTCTCAACCCTTTTTTTTTGGGGGGGGGGCGGTGATACTGGGATGGAACTTAGGGGCATTCTACCTCCAAGCTAAATCCCCAGACCTCCTTACTAGGTTGCTGAGAATCTCATTTAAGTTGCTGAGGCTGGTTTTGAACCTGTGATCCTCTTGTCTCAGCCTTCCAAGTACTGGGATTACAGGCATGTGCCACCGTGCCTAGCCCAGCCTTTTTTTTTTGCAGTCCTGGGGGTTGAACCCAGGGGCATTCTACCTCCAAGTTACACCTCCAGTCCTATTTTTTATTCTTTATTCTGAAACAGGGTCTCACTAAGTTGCAGAGGGCTTCACTAAGTAGCTGAGGCTGGCTGCAAATTCGGATCCTCCTGTCTCAGCCTCCCAAGTACTGGGATTACAAGGCATGTGCCACCACACCTGGCTCTGGCTCAGCCTTTTTGATTTTTTTTTTTTTTTTTTTTTTTTTGTGGTACTGAGAGTTGAACCCAAGGACATTTTACCTCAGAGCTACACCCCCAGCGCTATTTTATTCTTTTATTTTTAAAACAGGGCCTCACTAAGTTGTGGAGGGCCTCACTAAATTGCTGAGTCTGGCCCCAAAGAACCTGTAATCCTCCTGTCTCAGCCTCAGCCTCCCAAGTACTGGGATTACAAGTGTGTGCTACCACATCTGGCTGTGACCATGAATTTTGCTAATAAGTTGGGTATGGGCATAATAAATGGTTCTGTGAGCCTTTTTTTTTTTTTTTTTTTTTTTTGTAGTATTAGAGATTGAATTCAGGGACTCATGCATGCTAGGCAAGTGCTGTACCATCGTGTGAGTGATGGTTGTAACCCCTGTTACACCCCCAGCCCACTGTGAGCTTGTGAGCCTTTTGACCTAGAGATGAGTGAGGTGGGGCCTCTAGGAACTTTGGATCTGCCTGTGATTTCCAAGAGGTCCCTCCCTCCCTTCCTTCCTTCCTTCTCTCCTTCCTTCCTTCCTTCCTTCCTTCCTTCCTTCCTTCCTTCTCTCCTTCCTTCCTTCCTTCCTTCCTTCTCTCCTTCCTTCCTTCCTTCTCTCCTTCCTTCCTTCCTTCCTTCCTTCCTTCCTTCCTTCCTTCCTTCCTTCCTTCCCTCTCTCTCTCTCTCCTTCCTTCCTTTTTTTCTTTGTACTATTGGGAATTGAACCCAGGGGCATTCTACCTCTGAGCTACACCCCCAGCCCTATTTTTTTATTTTGAAATAGGGTCTTGCTAGGTTGATGAGAGTCTCACTACTTGCTGAAGCTATCTTTGAACCTGTGATCCTCCTGTCTCAGCCTCCCAAGTACTGGGATTACAGACATGTACCACTGCACCTGTCTTCCAGGCATAATTTTTAGCACAATTCTTTAGAGCTTTCTTTGGCTGCTTCATCTTCTGGGGACCTTGTGTCATTTCGATGCTTTGTGACAATTGTACTGAAAGCCACACTGACTACCCTGGCTGTGGGCAACAGCAATTTATAATCAACAGTAAGTGCCCTCGTTTGGCTTGAGTACATTTATGTGAAACTTCCTGGTAGACAGCTTTTCCTGGGAGTCATCACAGATGCTTGTCCAAACAAGGCCACTTTCCCCTTCCTCCCAGCCTTGTGACTGGGGTACGTGGTGTGTCAGGGTGGCATGGCCCCTGTTCTAGCCCTTTATCTGGAGTCCAGGAAGATGGGACTGCTGGAGTGAATGTGCAGTCGCCGATCCTGGGTGCTTCAGGGCTCACTGGAAACTTGATAGCAGTGACTAATGGGAATACTCTTTGGTCTAGAAGGAACTGGCTTTGGTTTTGACCTCGACCTCTATTTACATTTCTTTTCACTGTGGGAGTGGTGAGCAGTGTTGCAGGCAGGATCCTGCAGTTTTCCCAGCTGACATTTATTGAGCACCTAGAGATGCCTTGGCCCCTGGGGTGAAGGCCCAACCTGCTGGCGTTTGCTGACTAGCCCAAAAGAAATGCTTGCATATTTGAATCCCATGGGCCAGTGCTTTAAGTCATATCCAGGGTCTTTAGAGTTCAAAGAAATGTGTATATTAGTTTCTCCTGCTGCTGCAAGAAATTACACACACACACACACACACACACACACACACACACACACTATCTTTTTGTTTGTTTTTATTGGTGGGATTGAACCCAGAGGCATTCTACCTCCAAGGCACATCCCCAGCCCTTTTATTTTTTGTTTTGAAATATCCTCCTGTCTTAGCCTTTCTAACACTAGGACTACAGGCGTGCGCCACCCCGCCCAGCTACACCTTCATTATTTAAAGTTCTGGAGGTCAGATGTTAGGTTGGGTGCACAGGGTTGTGTTCCTCCTGGGGGCTCCAGGTGGGCTTTGTTTCTTTGCCCATTCTAGCTTCCTGAGGCGGCCTTGTCTCTTTGGCTTATGGCCCCCTGTCTCCATCTTCAAAGGTGGCAGCCTAGCATCTTCCAGCCCCTTTCTGTCACTCTGCCTTTGCCATCGCATAAACTTCTGTCGACTCTGACTCCTCCTGGGTCCCTCTTATGATTACATTGGGCCCACCAAATAACCCAGGATAATCTCCCCACTTGGAGATCCTTAATTTGATCCCAGTTGCAAAGTCCTTTTTGTCATATAAGGTGACATAGGTTCTGAGGGGTACTGGTTGGGACAATTGTTCACCCACAATAGTGTATATGTGGGGAGGGAAATGGAAATGGTTGAACAGGCCTTTCTAAAGGAAGTGGCTTGGCTAAACTTGTAGATGGAGAGGGTCTGAGGATACATTGTAAGTTTGGGAAATGACAGGAGCGAATGTTGGGGTTGTGGGAGGTGGAAGCAGTGGGGTGTGGGTGAACGGCCCTCCCTCTGAGAGGAGGTGCCAGGGGCTTTCCTTCTTTCCCCAGCTGAGGGAGTTTTCTGGACTTGGGTCTGTAGGCCTGGACTTCCTGCTGGAATTCAGGTGGGAGGCTCCGTTGGCAGGGCAACCACAATCCTCTTCCTCCCCACAGCTGGGATCCTGCTGTAGGAACCCAGCTACATCTTGGGCCCCTGCTGCTTGTAGGTGGTGGGAAAACAAATTCCCAAGGGAAAATAAATTTGACCCAGCTGGGCTGGTTCAGGGTGGCCCAGAAACCCTGGTCACGCTGTTCTCATAGCCTCTGCTATGAGAACGTGATGCTCATATTGAACAAAGTCACTCTCCAGGGAGCCTTGAGTCTCCAGGAGGCATGGGACGGGGAGGTTGGTCAGAGTGAGGACCCTGTAGGGAGAAGGACTGAAGAGCCAGGCGCCTTTGGGATCCTCCCCTCCCCCAGGAGCCTCCAGGGCTGGGGTAGGGAGTGGTAGGGGACAGACCAGTGTGACTGGGGTGGTTCCAGGATCTTGCTAGAGATCCCTGCAAAAGTTCACGTTGCTCCCCACCCAGTTTGTTTGGAAAAGCTGTGGCTGCTCTTGTTGCTTCCTTCTGGTGCCCTTTTGGAGGAGATTCTGCAAGTGGAGTTGGGGGATTGTCCTGGGGAAGGTCAAAGGCCATTTGGGCGCTCTGGTTTCGTAGCTGAGAGGTGCAGGGAAGGATACGGAGGGAGGCTGCATGGAAGGACTTGCCCCCTGTGCGGGAACCGGGAGCATTCTTTCCCCACTGAAGTGGACTTTGGAGCAGTTGCCTTTGGGGGAACCCCCTCACTCCATTTCTGTCCTCCAATAAGTGTGGGGTGCTGTGGGGTAAAGGGCCATAGGTGAAAGGATGACATCAGCCTCTCAACCAGAACGTTTTCTGGGGAGTCTCCAGCCTACCCGCCCAGCAGAGGGTTCACCCTCAAGGGTAGGAGGAAGGGCCAGAGGGAGTAGGGCTGATTCCTGGGGATTCCCCAGGACCCGAGGCACAGAATCCAGAAGGCTCCAGGCGGCATGGTCCTCTCTGAAGGGAAAGTTATGCTGGAGCAGGACCCTCCCACAGCCTCAATGACAAGAGGCCTGAGGACAGAACACAGGCCATTACATGTTCCTGGGGTGTGGTGTTTTTTTTTTTTTTTTTTTTTTCCTGTTGGGTCAGATTGAGGGCATGGTGCTGAGGCATGGTTGGGAGGGGAAGGATGTGGGACGAGGCCCCAGCCCGCTGTGCCGTGTACCCAAGGGGCCTGCTGCAGCCTGCCCGCTTCCCTGCCTGCCCAGAGAAATTCAGGCATTGCTCTCAGGAGGTGGGGTCATGTAACCTGGACAGGTGTGGGTGGAGGAAGGGTATGGATTACATTTAAATTTAAAGAAAAAAAAA
>PVLC010040913.1:0-13621 GCA_004027655.1 Graphiurus murinus
TAAACATTGATACACATGCATCGGTCTGATAGTTTGGTTTCCATTCTTTTGGGTATATACCCAGTAGTGGAATTGCTGGGTCATATGGTAGATTCACTCCCATTCGTCTGAGGATCCTCCATACTGTTTTCCACAGTGGTTGCACAAGTTTGCACTCCCACCAACAATGTATTAGGGTTCCCACTTCTCCACACCTGCTCAGAGTTTAGATCAACATGCAAGACAAGTGATTCTTACCTGTCTTTCTCTCAGTGGTATGTGAAGGGTTACAGGATTGTCACCTTATGATACCTGTGTCCAATCATTACACCAATGCTAAACATTTCATGTGTTATTTGGGAGGTACCCAACTCTGATCTAAATTCCTGTGTTACTAAAGACAGGCTTGTGTAAGTGGATCTCAATACAGTTGACCCTTGAACAACACAAATTTGAACTGTGAGGGTCCACTGACACATGGATTTATTTTTTGGAGATTTGTGACAATTTGAAAAATACTTTCAGATGAACTGTATAATCTAGAAATATTGAAAAACATAAACTGTAGGTATGTCATGACTGCATACAGTATGTATAAATAGTAGTTTATTTTATCATTTATGATCATAATACACACAAAAACCGATCATAAAAAGTTAAAATTGACCACAACTTATTCATACGCAGCCCATAAATGGCATCATGTGCAGTTGAGAGAAACTTAAACAAACATAAAGACACAGTATTAAGTTATGAGTGTATAAAATTAATAGGACTACATATTGTGCTATTGGGACAATGTAGAGCTGCCTCCTGCTGCTACTGCAGTGAGCAGGTGTGTTTTGAGTGTGTACTTAGAGTGCCCGTGATGCTAATCATCTCCACGTGAGCAGTTTATCTCTTCAGTAAATTGCATATTGCAATAAAAAGTGATCTCTCATGCTTTTTACCACATATAACACATATGTCATAAAATATATGTGTTATTTTGTTCTTTATGTTATTAGTAAGGCTCCCAGTCAACAACAGGCTACTAGTAGTTAAGTTTTTGGAGAGTCAAAAGTTATACACGAATTTTCAATCGTACCAGAGGCAGCACCACTAACCTCCACATTGTGCAAGGATCAACTGGCCATAAAGACTTTGGAATTCTACTCCTAACATGGCAGAGTCAGCTACTAAAGACCAATCCTCCTGTTGTCTGCATATTACATCATAAAGAGACTTTCAGAGAAATCAACTCTCTGAATGCTCTTGAGGATGCAGAAAAACAAGAAGATTCTAAAAGGGAGTCAACCTTTGGAAGGAGAGAACTGTACATGGCAATTTTTCCACTTTGATAACTTTCAACCTGAAGGATGTCAGTTGGTGCAGTGTGGAGTAGCTAAAACTCCAACAGTATTTGTGTAAGACAAGGGTATGGAATAATGTACAGCAGCAGGAAAATGAGGAGGGAAGAAGAGATAGACAATAGGGATAAAGCTATATGGAGAGGGAGGGAGGAAGGAAGGGAGGTAATGCATGAATGTACCTAAATTCTCTATTTTTCTCTGCCCAAATCTCTGGCTGACTCTGAACCATGGTTGCTAGGCCAGATTGCATGCAGCCCAATTAAGGATAAAAGAACTGAAATGAGATGTGAGTTGCTGCTGGAGATGTTTGCAGTTTGAATCTATACAAATTAATTGCCTGCTAAGATGAACACACAGATCAAAACAACATTTTCTTTTTTTGCATCATTTACCAGATTCCAGAGTCTCCTCAACATAGCATTCCCAGTGTGTAGGATATGGACCCATAATAGCCAGAAGCAGTAAAATGTGAAACATGCTCAAGTCACAGAGGAAATAAAGGTTGAGGCTAATTTTGAAATGGCCAGATGGAAGCCACAGAAAAGTACTTTAAAGTGGTTGTTAAGTAATGCTCGGTGATATATAAGAAAATATACGTGGAAACAAGAACATGTAAATTATTCAGAAAGAGCTACATGTGATTTCTAAGACTCAAATATATAATTCCTGAATAAATTCACTGGATGGTCTTAACAGCAGAATAGAGGGAACAGAAGAATGAGTCTTTGACTGTGAAGATAGGTTATTTAAAATGATCTAATGTGAAAATAGAGAACTCGAGTTGTTGAACAAAAATGAGAGAGTGGGGACTTTGAGGCCAGTATACAGGTAGGTTTGGCTAAGGAAGAAGAGAAAAAAGAGAATGGAACAGAAAAAAGAAATTAAAATAGAATAAAAATAAAATAAATAATAAATTATATTTAATAAAATATATAAATCGAATTATAAATGTAACATTTAATATAAAAATGTTTAATAAAAATAATAATGGCCATTCTGAAGCAGAGAGTGATTCTCATCATATGTTCTCGTTGTCACCTCTGTAGAACTGAACAGTAGAAGAAACAATGCTCACTCAAGCACAGCTGCATTAACTCACGGAACTCCTTTCTGCGAGTTTGTCAGGATACCTGATGCAGAGCATACCATGAGATGGCAAAGCCTTCTGTGAAGATCCATCCATCATGGGCTGGTACTCAAAGGCAACACTTTATGAAAATGCAAAATCATAGACTTAGCAAGTCCACCCAAACTGGAGCCTTTAACACAATCTGCATAGAGATGCAAAGGGCCCTTCAAAAGAGTCACTTAACCTACCATTCAGAAGAGTCAACAGGCCCTGAGCTCCCAAGAGCTTATGACTGCATGACTTAGAGGGGGAAAGACAGTTCCAAATACTCTTTTTTCTAATGAAGTTCCACCTCCCTGCCTTCCTTCCTCAGCAATGCCATTGTTGTTACATCAATTATAAAACCTTTTCAACACCCTAGAAAATTGTCTTGAGTAAAGATAAGAGGAACTTATACAGGTCATTATAATTCATTAAGATATGTAGATATAATTTCTATCTACTGTACTGGCCTTTTTTCTTTTATGAATGAATGAATAAAATAAAATTAGAAAGATAAATATTTTCATATATTCAATTTAAAAATTTAAATCTTGCTGCTTGCACCCTATCTTTTTTTTTTTTTTGCAGTACTGAGGATTGAATTCAGAGGCATTCTACCTCTGTGCTATACCCCCAGCCCTATTTTTTATTCTTTATTTTGAAACAGGGTCTCACTAAGTTGCAAAGTGCCTCACTAGGTAGCTGAGGCTGTCCATGAACCCAGATCCTCCAGTCTCAGCCTCCCAAATGCTGGGATTAAAAGCATGCGCCACCATGCCCAGCTGCACCCTATCTTAATTTAGGTACTTAAGCTTTCCTATCCTTTATGAAAACTTGAAATTTCAGGAACCTCAGCCTAGATATCAGGGACTGATTGCAATATTATTGGACTTCATTTGGAAGTATAATTTCTCTTTAAAATAGAACCATGATAGACCTTAATATGTTGATCTGCTTAACCAAGTCATCAAAGCCTCTAGTACCTGGCTACATCAAATATGGGTAGCAGAGCAGCAGCAGCACCACCGGCTGGGAGTTTGCCCAAACTGCACAATCCTGGACCCCACTCCAGAATACTTACTCTAATGTATTCCTCCAGGTGAATATTATGAACTTTAAACTTTTAGGAATATTGCCCAGATATAGCTTCACCCTTCTCTCAATTTTAAAAGTGTATTCTTTACAGTAACTTATTGTTTACATCTTCTTCTTTCAAATGTTAATTCCTCCTCCCTTATGTATCAGTCATTTATATTGTGTTGATAGCCAATCAGATGGGGAAACTGTGCACACAGATAGCCTAACCAACACAAGTTAGGAAATCTCAGGGACATGCAGATGGAGATGTACTCTCTGTCTCCAGTGAGTTGATATCTAATAGGGTGGTGCTCTCCTCCATATCTGATAGGTGTTTGAGGCATTGACTAGGGATGTCTTATTCACTGGTACAAAAGATAAGGTCAAGGTAGAGAAGGGTAGGTGGTGATTATGTAGGGGAGATGGCAGGAAGGACCATTGTCAAGCATTTCTATTCCAGGAGAGATTTGTAATGCAAGTTAATTCTTTTTTCAATAATTTTATTAGTGCATTACAATTATACATGCTTGTATTTCCCATGCTATACAAGCATGCCTGCACATAACTCTAAGAGTTTTTTTTTTTTTTATAATTGGATGAATTAAAGAGAAATAAGGAGCTTAATAGTAAGCCATCTGATGTTCTCTTGATTTTAGTATTTTTGGTGCTTCCCACTAATGAAGTCTTCTTATGTCCATTCACTTAAGATTCTTTTCAAAAGAGAAATCAAACAAACTTTAACAAACATAAAGCACTGATTAAAATGGATCTGGCTACTGACTTTGGAGACAAAAGTACCACTAATGCATAACTAGGTCAATAATCATAACCTAGACTTCCAAAATGTGAGGCTAAACTTGTATTCCAGAGCTGCAGACAATCGATGCCCCGCTTTGATTCTTGCACTCTCTTTCATTAATTCTGGGCCAACACATGGCCCACTCTAATTAGTCTGTCTTTAATGGAGGCAGTAACTGAATGTCAACACCAGGGTAGGTCACTAAATGCCACTTGTGCTGCTCAAAAACAAGGAAACAGTGGAGAGAGAGCACACCAAAGGCAGTCAGAAACTTGGAGTTGTGAGAACATGGGGGAGGGGAGTGCTGCTAATGAATAATAATGAAAGGGAAGAGGCCAAAGTCTATCGCAGCTCTAAAGTTAACAGTAATCTTATTTTCCATTTAATGAGGTTGGGATAATCTTCAGAGGAAAGGTAAACTGGAGACTAAGTGGGGCTTCCTTGAGGTAGGGTGAATTATTAGTAAGCATAATAGAAAGGAAACATTATGCTCAAGACTTTTCAGCCTGATATTTTAGCCTTTCTAAACCATGGAATAGAGAGCCATGTTTCACTTACAGCTTCTCCAATGCTTGTTGCCTGCCCCATCAGTGTCTTGAGTGGTATTTTGGGGTTTGCAATTTGTTTTCATATATTTGTTTGATTTCTCTCACAATGTCGCTGTCTATGCCTGATGCCATATTTACATTTCACAGGCAACAAAGGGCTGAAATAATAGGAAAAACATGTTTGCAAAGTGAATTTCACCTTGCAGACAATGTCTTGTGTTTTTTCAGTGGTTCCTGATTACTTATTGAAGTTTTCTAGTTTTGTGCATTCTCTAAATCTCACTAGAGAATTTTTCAATTGGGAAAAACATGCAGGATCTACAGCATATGTCTAACAATAGTAGGTTCATAGTGGTATAGGAAAAGCCAACTTGTTTTCTCTATATTCACACTCAATGCTTCTGTGACCAGGTGTGTGTGTGTGTGCATGTGTGTGAGTGTGTGTGTGTGTATGTTTCTCATACTAACCAATTCTCTAAAACTAGTTGAATGACTTAGAATTCAAATCAATATGACACTGATGAGATTTAAAGCAAGCCCCACAGCTCAAAGCCTCAGTCCCATAATACCACCCCCAACTTCAAACACCACTATCAAATAGTAGGTCCCAGGTTACCAGCAACTTCTGTCCAATGTGGCTACAAATCAGGTTCCCACATTTCCCTCTTCAGGTTTAATAATTTGCTAGAACAGCTAAAATGGTTCACAAAACTCAGAGATACACTTAGGTTAACTGGTTATTACAAAGGATACAGGTGGACAGCCAGATGAAGTGGTACACAGGGCAGCTTTAGTAAGGTTCCAAGTGAGGCAGGGCAGAGACCTGGGTATAGGAGGGATTAAAGAAGGCCATCTGCATGACCTTCTGTGAGGTGGGGGGAGGTGAGCAGGGAGGTGAGAGACTGGTGGGCACCAGGAGATCAGGGCCCACCAGCCCACAATATAATAATTCAAATTAAGGATTAAAACCCAATTCTGACCAATCAGAGAAAGTAGATGGGGAACTTCAGTGTGCAACCCACGACAAAGTTGAATAGTCCTGAAGAGGGGAGTGAGAATTAAAGACAAAGTCAATACTAAGTCATTACTGGGAGGGCTGACAGTCAATACTGCAGCCTTGAGTTTATTTCACAGGACCTTTTTATACCATGACACCAGGAAGCTTATACAAGAAAAAGAACATGGGAAAGTTAGTTCATACAAGAGAAGTAATGTGGGAATGTTAGCTGATACAATAGCAACATAACATACAGAACGTTACATTAGGTTTTGTAGCCCCTACAAGACCTATTGTCTTAATCTACTGATTGTACCAAAGCCCCTCAACCATAGCTCAGTACAAGCATCATAGGCATCTAGATCCGGGTTATTGTTTCCTAGGTCTGTACTGTCAGTACACAGCACATGGCTGGTTTTAACAAAACATGGGTAATTAATCATTGTCTCTAACACTTCAGTGAGGTTTAAAAGCTCACCTCCCAAGAGCTTTGGTGATTACTCTCTTTCGGGTGACTTTCTTTAAGGGAGACCTCCTCCTTGTCTGTGTGAGGGCAGCTGTTTTTGTCTTCTATCTTTTCCTGAGTTAAAATAAGCTTTCAAGCTGGGTATGGTGGTGCATGCTTGTAATTCCAGTACTTGGGAGGCTGGATGGTTGGTGGCTAGCCTTAGCTACTTAGTGACACCCTCAGCAACTTAGTGAAACCCTGTTTCAAAATAAAGAATAAAAAATAGGGCTGGGGGTATAGCTCAAAGGTAAAATGCCCCTGAGTTCAATCCCTAGGACCGCCAAAAAAAAAAAAAAAAAAAAAAAAAAAAAAAAAAAAAAGAATACAAATAGGACTCCGGGTAAAATGTCTCTGGGTTCAATTGCTAGTACTGCAAAACAAAACAGAACAGAACAAAACAAAAAAACCCAAACTCAAAAACTTTTATATTTCTAAACCTGTTGCTAGTCCTTGGACTTCATTTGTCAAAATCTACTCGACAAGAACCCTATAAGAGGAGACACCCTTGTTTCAGTCATGGTACATTGGCCTGGAAAGATAAAAAGGGTAAGTGAAGAAAAAATCTTTTTCTTCTGGGACTTCTACCACACATTCTTACAGGCCCAGATCAGGCAGTTTGATCCCACATGACTTACAGTTAAACTTATTCTGTGCTGTGCCTCTTAAAATGAGAGCCAGCAAGGAATAGTGGCTGGGGTACCACATGTATAGGAAGAGAAAGACAGCAAGTTGACAGAGAAGGATGCCGCTATTGCCCCTACTGCAGCAGCAGCTGCTGGTGTTGACATTCTGTCTGGCTAAAAGCTCGTGAGTGGCACTGGGATTAGATGATTCTACAGCACTGGGGCACCATCTCACTTGTACATGGAGGGAAAAGCCATTGCCCCAAGGCTGATGCATTGATGCCACAGCTGTAAGGGGAGCAATCGGCAGGCATATAGGTCACAACCTACCCAATTTCTTGTGTGTAGCAACAAGACAAGAGCTGAGGCAAGTGCCTGCACACAGGAATTCCACCAGTGGTCCACAGACCCACGAGAAAAACAAGGGATTTTCTCCATGGTCAGTATGCAGATGCAGCCACTCAAGGGGGTTAGACTGCATGGCATGTGGGTCAGTATCGATCCTTGGAAACAGACCCTAGCCCCAGTCCGTGTGCAGTAAGAAAGTCATTTTTTTTTTAATTTATTTTTTTTTAGAACTGGGGATGGAACCCAGGGGCATTCTACTTCCAAGCTATACCCATAGCTCCATTTTTTATTCTTTATTTTGAAAGAAGGTCTCACTAAGTTACAGAAGGCCTAAGTAGCTGAGGCTAGTTGTGAAACTGCGATCCTCCTGTCTCAGCCTCCCAAGTACTGGGATTACAAGCAAGTGCTACCATGCCCAACAGAAAACCATTTCTAACCTAGCTAACTTGTATATGAATGAATGGCTGCAGCAGCATGTTTTCTAAGCTCAGTTTACCTTGCTTGGAGAGCTAGTCAGAACTGAAGGAAAGAACAGCTGCTTGGTTTACCTGGATTCTCTAAAAAATTGGAATAGCTACCATTGGCCAGTTTCTGGCCATGTTACAGGGTGGGTAGATTTTAAACTTCCACCCTACATGGTGTAGCTACAAAAAGAACAAAGAAAAGACCTCTACCATCCCAAATTTATTATGTATGAGAAGGGAGGTGTTATGTATATAATGTATCTGTATATTTTCTACATGGTACCAAAAATTGGCATATTAATAAATGAGTGCTCATAAAATAAGAAAAAAACTTAAATAAATCTAACAACTGAGTAAATATAAGATTTATTTATGGGATTAAAATAAAATGTACTTAAAATTATTAACATATGCCTTTTTTTCCTAGGTAAAGAGTCAATCAAGATTACCTTTGTCTACCTTGAAATTTCACCTAACTCCAATCAGAATGGCAACCATCAAGAACACAAACAACAACAAATGCTGGCAAGGGTGTGGAGAAGTGGGAACCATAATACATTGTTGGTGGGACTGCAAATTAGTGCAAACGCTTTGGAAAACAGTATGGAGGATCCTCAGACGAATGGGAATGATCCTACCATATGATCCAGCAATACTTCTTCTGGGTATCTACCCAAAAGAACAGAAACCAAACTATCAGACCAATGCATGTGTATCTATGTTTATAGCTGCACAGTTTACAATTGCCAAACTATGGAACCAGCCAAGATGTCCATCAACAGATGAATGGATTACAAAACTATGGGATATGTACACAATGGAATTTTACTCAGCCATAAAGAAGAACAAAATCATGTTATTTGCAAGGAAATGGATGGAACTGGAAAACATTATATTAAGTGAGATAGTCTGTCACAAAAAGTTAAAAATTGAATGCTCTCCCTAATATGTGGAAGCTAGGGAGAAAATGGGACATAAGAGGGACTCCAGATGAAGAAGGAGAATCCTTAGGTGAACAAAGAATTTGACTTAATGGAAGGTGATGGGGGGAGGGAGGACACCCTAATGAACATGATGTACTTTCATGAATACATCAAAGTCAATCATTAAACTGACCTTGAGAAAGAGGAAGGAGGAGGGAGTGGGGCAGGAATTGGGGAAGGGTTAAATGAGAAATGTGGGCATGAATATCTTTACCTATACTAGCTTGTACCTCACAAAGATGTGTGATTACAATGCACCAAATAAGGGAAAGATAAAAAAAAAGATTTTTCAAAGTTACACCAGGAGATTTTTGATCTACATAATTGGGAGCCCATCTCTATTAAAGTTGCAGAAACAGCTAAGACATTTGTAAATTGGCTTCAATCCTTGGTGCCTACCTGGCCCTCGTTTACCTCCTTACTAGAGTAGTTATCGGATTAGCAGCAATAGTCATTCTAGGCTTATGCATTCTACCACTTGTTGTACACCTTGTGATTAATGCCTATATTAGTATACAAGCAGATTTACATGGAATAAAAATGCAAGCACTGCCTCGCACAGGGCCTGGTAGTCAATGACGGGTTCGATTTTCTCAGGGCAATATCAACCTAAGACAGGGCTCGTTGAATGACTCATCGAGACCCCATGACAGGTAAGATTAAGCACCTGGTAGGAAACGACCTAAGACAGGCACAGTCCTTCGTGCATATTAAAATAAAAATGGGGGAGTTGCAGGAGCCCAGATGGGCCCTCTCCCCCCTGGCAGTTGCTATCTGCATATATGAGTAATTATACTGACTCTTATGCTATGGCCACACTGGCATCTCAAAGTCTGGAGATTGCCCCTAGGATGCGTAGATGAAAGACCCTCCTACTTCATAGAATGTAAATATATGACTCTAAAGGTTTATGGTTTTATGACTCTAGAAAGTTTGCTTGACCAGGCTATGTTAAGAATGTGGGCTATAAGTGGAAAATGAAGAAGTGGTGCTATTTCTGTTCTGACAATGATTGATATGTCATAAATGTCTATGTAACCCTGTTGTACTCAAGAAATGTATAAACATCCGTGCTGAAAAATTTAAAAAAAAAAAAGATTATGTTTGTCTCTGTATAACATTTTCAAATACAATGTTCATTACTTCTAAAGTTTTTCCTTTGGCAGGTAAAATATTTTAAGACACTAATTATGCTTATTTGATTTCTTGATTTTTAGGGGTAATTTATAATTTAATTATTAAATTAAATTTGGTTGTTGTAGAAGGTTTGGTCAATAGAGAACAAGAGATAGAGGCTGGGGCAGGATAGTAGGTTTCTTCATTCATCTGTGAAGGTCCAGTGAGCCAAGCTCTGGATCTGAGCCCCGAATGGCATCCTCATACAGATTATAAAGCCCCAGAGAGACACGTTTTGATTGAATCAATAACAGGCAGGGGTACCAATATGAGGGCTGAGGTCAGGTTTCATTTCTTCTTCCTGAGCTAGATTTCCTGGGTGGCACCATCTTGGACTCCACGTGATTGGGACTGAGTGGTGCCATCTTGGGCACCATGTAGCTCGGTCTAGGTGACACCATCTTGCTGGACTTAGTTGCCTTATCTTTTGCTCTGAGCTACTAGGAGAGGCTTACCTTTGTTTACCTCAGAGAGGGGCCTATGAAGAAAGTTTTATTCTCCGATCTTGTCCCTAAGCTTTTAGCTAAGAGTTGTCTTCAAGAACATAGCCAGGCTTCTGCCTCAGGGTAAATAAAACATGTAAGTAATGTTTTAAAATGCTCTTGGCTTCTTAGAATCTAGAATAACATTTGTGTCTATTAAATGGGCTTCTGAATTGTTGGCATATAGGAAAACATTATGAGATGGCATTGTTTTTGAGACTTTATTAAAAGACAATAAAGTTGCTGGAAATAAGGGTTCAGGTCAATGTGTAATTTTGCATACATTACTTGGTTGGGAAAAAACTATCCATTCTTTTACCTGAGCACCCTAAAAATTGGAAGCAGGGATTGATCAGTAAAACACTCTTAACAATCTTTAGCTGGTAGAGCTGTATGGAGGTTTTCAAATCCTCTAGAAAAAGAGGACAAATTTTATTGGTACAGATGCTAGAAACATAATGATGCCAAGAGCTGGGCTATACACCCCTAGTTTTATTCCCTTACTGGCTATTGTCCTGACAAAACTAAAATTAAACACAGAGACTAAGGACACTTCCCTTTGGCAACAAAGAGAAGTTACAGGCAGGCAGTAATGTGTTGCAGCTACCACAGATACATATATGACTGGCAATTGGAAATAGGTGCTGGCTCCATGTCTCCCTAGCAATGACAACGGATGCATGTGCAGGTGTCTGACGGTTGTAAATAGGTGCTAGCTCCAGGTCTTGCTGGAAAGTACCACAGACTTCTGCCCAGGCATGTGGCAATCGTAAATAGGTGCCAGCTCTATGTTTCTCTAGTAGGCATGGGTAAATCCAGTAGACACATCCCACCCATGGCCATGAATAAATAGATGGAAATCAGGTCTAGAACCTGAACACTTTTTAAGGGAAAATGCACAGTGAGAAGACTAAAGGGATGCTTTTTTCTCCTCTGTCTTTTAGATGAGAAATTCCTCATCTGCCAAGGCCACTAGCACCCTCTTAGATTAAACTCACAGAAAAAATAAGATATGATACCAATACCCCAAACCCCTTCCAGTTAAGTCCTTATAAGATGCTGTAAAATTAAACCTATTCTTGAGGATTTGCAGATCCAGGATCACTAGACACTACAAAAAGTGGAGATTCCTATTTCTGTAAACTTCTGAAAGATCTGAATCCTGTTTAAAATCTTACAGACAGAAAATCTATTTAAGCTAAGTTAAAAACATGTTTTTCATGATTTGTGCCACAAGGACTTTTCACAATGTTATATATAATGACTCATGGTCTATTACAAATGGGTTGGCTACCTGGCCTCCAATTTAAAATGTCAACAGGTAGATGGTCTAAGGTAAAGAGTTATGGAAAAAATACATTATGGCAAGATATCTAGATTGTTGTATAATGTATTAATGTATCAGTTTTTCATGTAGGTGTCCACTGAACCACCATGAATAACTTTGAACCAAGATAACTTGGCTCCTTCAGCCCTCCAGCTACAGATGGCTATGACAACAAAACCTCATATAAAGTATTTCTTCTTTCATGGTCCTCTAGATCATCTACCCCTTGAGATCCTAACTGCAAAACATGAGGGAAGAGGACCTGGGAACAAGAAGGGTTAAAAAAGGCCATCTGCATGACCTTTTGAGGGGTGAGGAGGTGAGCAGGGAGGTGAGAGACCGGTGGGCACCAGGAGATCAGGGCCCCCCAGCCCACAAGATAACAATTCAAATTAAGGATTGAAATTGTACAAAGACATTGTTTCCCTAAAACCCAATTCTAACCAATCAGAAAAGAGTAGATAGGGAACTTCAGTAAGGTTTAAAAGCCCATTTCCCAAGAGTTTCAGTGGTTACTTTCTTTTGGGGAACCCTAACCCGCTATGTGTGTGTGGGAGCTATTTTTGTCTTCTCTGACTTAAAATATACTTTCATATTTCTAAACCCTTCACTAGTCCTTGGACTTCAATCATTGAAATCCACTGGACAAGAACCCTATAAGAAGAGATACCCCTGTTTCACAAGGAAGGAGCTTCTTTCCCTGTAGTGTCTAGGTGCACCAAGTCAGAAGCGCTCCAACTCTATTTTTTTTCTGTACTGGAGATTAAACTCAGGGGAATTCTACCTCTGAGCTAAATCCTCAGCCCTATTTTTTTTTTTAATTCTGAAAAATAGTCTTGCTAGGTTGCTCAGGTTCTTGCTAAGTTGCTGAGACTGCCCTTGAATCTTCAATTCTTCTGTCTCAGTCTCCCAAGTACTGGGATTACAGGTGAGCACTACTATTCCCAGCTTCAAACACCATATTTTAGGGATTTTAATAGATGCTTCACCACATAGGTATGTTTGACTATTAACTCAATCTCCAGCTACTCCTCCCTCCCTATAGGATGAGGGTGGGGAGAGAGTTTAAAGCTCCTTATCATGACTTGGTCTTTCTGTTGACCAGCATCTATCTAGTATGCCACCCAGAGTCTACTCATTAGAACAGAAGATCACCATTTCCTTATTACCCAAGGAATTCCAAGGGCTTTAGGAGCTCTGTAGCAGGAACTGATCACAAAGACCAGCTATATATTTCTTATTATATCACAATAATCACCTCCATCAATGTGTTTGAAATTTATATGTATTTCAATGTTCATAAACTGGTTAACCATATGCAGGAAACTGGAAATAAACCCCACTTTCTCACCCTGCACAAGAGTCAACTCAAGGTGGATCAAGGACCTGGATGTCAGACCAGAGACCTTGCAGATACTTGAAGAGGGCATAGGACCAACACTTGAACATATAGGGACAGGTAAAAACTTTCTCAACAAGACCCCAAAAGCACAAGCAGCTCAAAGGAAGATCAATATATGGGATTGCTTTAAACTGAAAAGCTTCTGCAGAGCAAAGGAAACTATCAAGAACCTCAACAGAGAGCCTACAGAGTGGGAGAGAATTTTTGCCAGTTACACTTCAGATAGAGGTCTAATATCTAGGATACACAAAGAACTCAAGAAAATCGCAACTAAGAAAGCAAATAACCCAATCAAAAAATGGGCAAAGGATCTAAATAGACACTTCACAAAAGAAGAAATACAAATGGCCAATAAGTGTATGAGGAAATGTTCCACATCATTGGCAATCAGGGAGATGCAGATCAAAACTACCCTGAGATTTCACCTAACTCCAATCAGAATGGC
>PVLC010040915.1:0-12918 GCA_004027655.1 Graphiurus murinus
TCTTCTTCTTCTTCTCTCTCTCTTTCCCCCCTTCTTTCTCTCTCCTTACTAGCCATGATGAGGCAAGCAGCTTTGCTCTCCCACATGCTTTCTGCCACGACATGCCCAGAAACAGTGCAACCAAGTGACCATGGACTAAAACCTCCAAAACCATAAACCCAAAGAAATCTTTCCTCCTTTACATTGATTTTCTCAGGTATTTTGTAACAGTGACTGGTGTGGTTTGGATCTGGAACATCCCCCTTAAAAGTTTGTGAATTGAAAGAATGTCCCTGATGCATCAAGGTTTAGAAGTGGGGCATGGCTGGAGGATACAGATCTCTGTGGGCATGACCTTGACGACTATATCTGTTCTCTCTCTCTCTCTCTCTCTCTCTCTCTCTCTCTCTCTCTCTCTCTCTCTCTCTCTCTCCCTTTCCTTGTCAGCTACCATGAGCTGAACAGCTCTCCTCCACCATGCCCTGCCACTGAACCTCTGAAATCACAAACCAAATAAACTTTCCCTCCTCTAAGTTGTCCTGGTCAGGTATTTTGGTCACAGCAGTGACAAAGCTAGCTGACACAATGACAAAAAGCTAGCTAACACAGAAAGTTGGTACCAAGAAGTGGGGTCATTGCTATCTATGCCCACAGTGCTATTAGGAAGTGGTACAACCTTTTGATATGGGGTTTAGTTGGAGAAAGTAGGTCACTGGGGGAATGTCCTGAAGGATGTATTTTGTCCCCAGACCCTTCTCCCCTTTCCTGGATGCCATCAGGTGAGCAGCTTTCTTCTATCAGATGTTCCCCACCACAATGTTCTGCTTGGTCATAGGCCTAGATGCCGTTGAACCAGTGACTAGGGACTGAAACCTCTTCATCCATGAGGCAAAATAAATCTTCCCTCCTTAGAGCTGATTTTCTCAGGCCTTTTGCCACAACAATGAAAGACTGACTAATACAATATGGTAATTCTATAACTTTTCCAGTAACTGCCAAACTATTTCCTATCCAGCTACAGCATTTTATATTCCCAAAGGAATGTACAAGAAGCCTAATTTCTCCACATACTTGCTAATACTTATTTCCTTTTTTGTTTTTGCCTTTTTGATAACAGCCATGCGAATTCGTCTCATTGTGATTTTGATTTGCATTTCCCTAATGACTAATGATGTTGAGCATCTTTTCGTGTGTTTATTGGCCACATGTGTATCTTCTTGGGAGAATTATCTTTTCAGATTCTTTGTCCATTTTTGAACTGGGATTTTTGTTTTTGGTACTGGGAATTGAACACAGGGGCTTTCTACCTCAGAGCTACACCCCCAGCATTATTTTATTCTTTTGTTTTGAAATAGGTTCTCACTAAGTTACTGAGAGTCTTGCTCTATTGCTGAGGCTGGCTTTGAATCTGTGATCCTCTTGTTGCAGCCTCCCAAGTACTGGCATTATAGGTGTATGCCACCACACCCAGCTTACCACCACTTATTTTAAAAACTTCATGAATGTGCTCTCCTCTAAGAGTTGGAAATTTACATTATTTGATTTTCATATTAAACTTTAATAAGAATTTTATCTAAATGTGACACGTTTATGTTCTGATAAATTAACATTAAAGTGTTTAAGTTCCCCAATACCATAAAACTGTAAGGATTAAAATCTTCTTCTGGACTGAGTTATTGCACAAATAAAAGTAACACACAATTGATCAAAAACAATTCCAAATTTAGAAAAATATTATTCAACATAAATAAATATAATTTTACTGAAAAGAGGCTCTTTATAAAGGTTGGCTCATGTTATCCAACATTAACTTGATGCTTGAATGACATAGGGTTTATCATAAATTCTACTTCAACTTTTTTTCATTACTTTCAGTACTAAGTAGTTAAGCTCAAGTAAATAAGCAGCTGGAAATGGAAAGAGCATTGTTCAGCTACTGTCACTCAACTCTTTTGACTCCTGGGCTGTATGCAAAATTACATATTATTATATAATCAGTAACAGTAAAGAATTATCAGCTAGTACATACATTTTGTTGAAAGCAAAGAATTGGAAACCATCTGACTTACAAGTTGATTTGTTACTTATTCATTATAGCCATTTACTTTCTCATTTTCTGGGAAGTATCCAAAAAACACTTTATCAAGACTTATCAAAGCACTATTAATAATGATAGTTACTTCTCCACTTAGGGGTACTTCCTTTACTCAGTAGACTCAGAAAGAGTTCAGAAAATCAAAATACAATGCACTTAAATGCATCTTTGCAATGCAATTAAAAAGCTTTTATATTTTCATATGCTTTCTTGGATCTATAGCTCGATGCTCACCTTGATCAATTTATAGTAAATATCCTCTGCATAACCTAATTGACAAAGCAGCTCTCATAGTCAAATCCATCAGCCAAATCAGAAAAAAGCAACTCCATTTTTTATTTAAATGAACATATTACTATGCATCCCCAACTGCTGATTTTTTTTTATTCTGAGATAGATAAGTAAATATATAAGTACACAAAACTATAGAGCTTTTCCAAGAAGGAAATGAGTCCCCGCTGCCTTTGTGAGTTCTTTCTGGAACTCTCCTTGTTTAATTCTCACAGGACCATCCCTCAGGAAAGATGTGTTCTTCAGAGATTAGAAGAGGTAAAATCATGTCAAAGAAGGAACTTTGTCACTTCTGCTGCATCTATAGTATTTATATTAATTTATAGTATTATATTAATTTATAACCTTATCTCGGTCGAAATGACACCATCTCTAGTACAAAGCTTTTCCCTTTACAGAGAGATGTAGAAGACTGGGAAAGACAGACAGCTACACTGAGGTGGCTTGAAATGAGACTTTGAGTCAATATTGTGACTCATCTCTTTGGTACCCTAAGGCAGTGAATGAGCTCATTTAGATTTGGGGTGTGTGAAAGATGTGCCTGTGAGCTGGGCATGGTGGCACATGCTTGTAATCCCAGTACTTGGGAGGCTGAGACCGGAGGATCTGGGTTCGCAGCCAGCCTCAGCTACTTAGTGAGGCCCTCTGCAACTTAGTGAGACCCTGTTTCAAAATACAGAATAAAAGAAAAAAATAGGACTAGGGATGTAGCTCAGAGGTAGAATGCCCCTGGGTTCAATCCCTAGTACTGCAAAAAAAAAAAAAAAAAAAAAAAAAAAAAAAAAAAAAAAAAAAAAAAAAAAAAAAAAAAAAAAAAAAAAGTGTGCCTGTATTTATAAAATAGAAGAGGGGAAAATGTAAAAGTAGAATAAAAGATACAACAGGAGGTCTCCAGCCTGGAAAAATTCACCTGGCATAGAGAAATTCATTCCATGAACGAGGTAGGTTGGACCTTAAAAGAGCACATCTGTATACATTGGGTTAGAGGCAAACTGATATGTAAAGTGCACTATTATTGTACATTACAACAAACTGATAAGCCAAAGTCTGAAATACTGAGAAAGACTGTATCAAATAGTACTGAAAAATTGCTACCATCAACCAGATGGTTTCTGTGCTCAGCAAATACATAATCAGTGACTCCCTAAATGTTCATTGAAATTAACTAACGAAGCAACTAAACAACAAATAAAAAAATGGCAGATGAAGTTTTGATTAGTAGTTTCAGTTGGACATACTGGACTTCTCCCAAAATGTTTTAATTAAATCATTTCCAGCTCTCTTAAAGGACAAACCAGAAACAACAAAGAACAAATTATTTATTTAGAAAACCATGATAAAAAAAACCACTATAAAAAGCTTAAAGAACCCCAACTGGATTAGTGTGGTGGTCTTATCAATTATCAGTTGAGTTTTCTAAATCATCAAGAACTTAATTATTTTTTCCACTTTCCTGTATCCAGAAGTCCTGCCATTTATTTTCCCCTATACTGGGGATTGAACCCAGGGGCATTCTACCTCTGAGCTACCCCCCCCCCAGCCCTATTTTATATTCTTTATTTTGAAATAGGGTCTCACTAAGTTGCAGCGGGCCTCACTAAGTAGCTGAGACTGGCTGTGAACCCAGATCCTCCTTCTCAGCCTCCCAAGTACGTAGGTTACAAGTGTGTGCCACCCCACCCAGCTCCAAATCTTTCTAACTCCTCCAACCTTCTTTCCTTGCTGCTTAATAAATCTAAATCTGGAACTTAAACATTAGTTGATTGGTGGAAAACTGGCCCTGTCTGTCTTCTTTTCTATTTATTTTCTGCTCCATTAAAATTTGCCTACAATCAGTTCTGGTAGTTTCATTACCCACATTCATTCCAGATCGAATATAGATTGCAGAACAATATTTTGATTCAGGAATGCAATGACTTTCATATCCTGACCTCAGCTGCTGAGCCATTGAAATTCTGAGAGTGGGTCTCACTCTGAAATAGAGAGGTAAATTAGGAAGTGAGACTTGGGCAAGAAGAAATAAGTGGTGAAAGCTTTTAAGCTATAAATTATTTGGTCGGAGTTGAAGATGAAGTTTGGATGCTCTTGGCTTTTCTTCTCTGGTTTGTTGATTTCTAACAGGGGTCCGAGATTCGATAAAAAAAAAATAGAATGTAAGTGAGGCAGGTCTTCACAAAGAGATACTGAGCCCTTCACGAGAAAAAGAAGGGTGGGATTTAGACTGAGCTGAGTGAACTCTGATCTCACTAGGATCTTCATCAAGACCTCTCCAGGCACTTCTTTGCAGATCCAGCTGGATCCCCTAACGGCCTGCCTCGGGAAGCCTAAACGCTAATCAACGGCAATTAAAAGTTTCAGTGGGCACCGTTAAAACTTTCAAAGTCAATGAGTTGGAGGAGCAGTGGCAAATGAGTGGCAATGGGGATCGTTAAATAGTCACTGTTTGCAAGATACATCAGCCAGAGGAGTGTGCAAATTAAAAGATTTCTCCTGCGACACCAAATCACTGGGAAACTCATTTAATCACATCCCTAAATAATTAGAAGCTCCGTGCATTCATTAAGAACCAAAAATAAGTGCTTGCACCATGTGCAGGTAAATGACAGCAGGGACATGCAAAAGTTGTTTTCTAGTTCAGACTCAGAAAAATGTGTCATTTTTATTGGTTGAAGAAAAAAAATTCCCCATAATAATTTTGTGATTACACTCTCATTAGAAGCCACAAGAGAGCCCAAGAAGCCCAGAGCTCTCATAAAGTATCCTGTTATTTCCATCTCCTCCTCAATAACAGTTTTATGGTAAAGCTAACATAATGAGGCTCAGTACTCTTTAGCCCTTTGCCTGGGGATTCTCAGTGACATTATACACATTAAGGTTAAGATGAGCCTCATACCAAAAATATCGGGTGGCTGGAGATCTATGCAGTTTACATTGGATAGATTTTTTTTTCAAATAAATTATATCCAGATATATTTGGAAGTTGGTTTAGAAAGGAGTTCATAAAGAATAAAGGAAATATGTCACCTTTTAGCTGTTCTTTAATGAGAAGGAATATGTCCACACAGCTACTGTTGATGGCGTCCTTGCAACGAGATGTCAACTCTGTTGGAATCAGCCTCTGATACAGAGACCAAGTTCAATACCCTTGACCAGAGCTTCAGTTTGAGTGGAAGCAGGACGAGGTCTCTCATTCTCTTTACAGATACACACTAACCTCCTCCTGGGGTCAAAATCCTGAGATAAGCACCAAAGTCAATACAGAGCTGAGTCACTTGCAAACCCTGACTTTAAAAATCTACACATGGATAGGGAAGATACAGCAAGTTCCTCAGCATGGATAGTGCCAGGTGGAGAGAGGGGGACACAACCAAGTGCTTACAAGATTTCTGGAAGACACTGTCAGAGTTGCTTGGGAAAGGCAGCTGGCATCCAGGAATGAGGCAGAGATGGTGATCCTTGCCAGGGACAGTGGCACGTACCTGTAATCTCAGTACTTGGGAGGCCGAGATAGGAGTATTGCAGGTTTTAGGCCAGCCTCAGAAACTTAGGTAGACCCTGTCTCAAAATAAAAAGGGCTGAGCGTATATCTCAGAGGTAGAATGCCCCTAGGTTCAATCCCTAGTGCCGCAAAAATAAATAAACACAGTGATTCTCATAGCTTTTAGTGTGTGCCAGAAACTGTTGCAGTGCTTCATTCTAAGTAAATCGAATTATCAAATGTTAGAAAATTAATGAATTTCTTCTCTTCAAAAATGTTTTATCTAGCTCAGCATGGTGGTTCACGCCTGTAATCCTAGTACTTGGGAAGCTAAGCCAGGAAGATCATAGGTTCAAGGCCAGCCTCAGCAACTTAGCAAAATCCTATTTCAAAATTTTAAAATGGACTGGGGGGTTGTAGCTCAGAGGTAGAATGCCCTTGGATTCAATCCCCAATGCCAAAAAAAAAAATCTATAACACATATACATAGAAGTACACAAAATAATCCATCATAAAGCAAACATTTGTATACCTCAACCTAGGTTAAAAAAATAGAATAGAGCCAGGTGTACTAGTGCGTGCTTGCAATCCTAGTACTTGAGAGGCTGAGACAGGTTCAAGGCCAGTATCATAACTTAGTGAGGCCCTGTTTCCATGTTTCCAGATAAATAGGGCTGGGGGAGTAGCTTGGAGGTAGAATGCCCCTGGGTTCAATCCCAGCAGAAAAAAAAAATTGCCAGTTTTTATCAGTCCCCATCTAGGTCACTGCTCCCTCCCGTTTGGTGCACGAAGCACTTTTCCAATCTAATTGCAACCTGTGCCTCCAGCCTAATCCCCCACTACTCTCCCCTGTGTTCCCACCACACTGAATGCTCTACAGTCTCTCAAGCATGAGAGCCTTCATCATGCTCTGCCTCTACCCATGTTCTGTCCTTCTTTGAATGTCTTCTCATACCCTCTCCTCCTTATGTCTTAGACGTCCTTCACCTACTAAGCATCTTCAGAGATCCAGTTTGCAAAAATCATTTCTCATCTGAAGGCATTCTGAGTGTGGCCATTTGACATTTGTTGAATGAACAGAAGGTGACAAATGGGAAATATGTATAGGAGCCATTATTCAGCAATGACCTTATTAGAGCAGTTGAAGAAACTTCTTCGAGAGCAACTGATATATGTTTTTACTAAATAACACCAGAGAGTACAAAGTTAAAGTGACTTAACTTAAAAGTTTACATTTATTTTATGTATTTACATTTATTTATTTATTTATTTTTGGTAATAGGGATTGAACCCAGGGGCATTCTGCCTCTGAGCTAAAACCTCAGTCGTATTTCACTTTTTAGTTTGAAACAGGGTCTCACTAATTTGAGAGGGCTTCACAAAGTAGCTGAGGCTAGCTGTGAACCGGCAATCCTCCTGTCTCAGCCTCCCAAGTATTGGGGTTATAAGCATGTGCCACCATGCCAGGCTATATTTATTTTAAATTTAGTTTTGGGTCAAAGAAATGACAACCTATGAGATTCAATAATCTATAGTAACATTTTAGTTTCCAATAGATAACAAGGAACTTCTGTCTCTCCCTGTCTCCTTTCTTCCTTTTTCTCTCCCCTACTCTTTTCCTCTCTGTACTAGGAACTGAGCCCAAGGGCATTCTATCTTCAAGCTATATCCCCAGCCCTTTTTATTTCAAAACAAATCTTCTCTAAGTTGCTGAGGCTGGCCTAGAAACTGAGATACTCTTATCTTAGCCTCCCAAGTACTGGTATTACAGCTATATGCCACTGTGCCTGGCAAGATGTTAGGAATTTATATATCAAAATTAATAAAAAGCAAAAGATTTATACAATCTGAAGAGAAATCTAGATGTGATGGTGTATGTCTATAATTCCAGTACTTGGGAGTCTCACAGATTCAAGAGCAGCCTCAGCAACTTAGCAAAACTCTCAGTAACCTAGAAAGATACTATTTTGGAACAAAAAATTTAAAAAGGGATGAGGTTGTAGTTCATAGGTAGAATGCCTCTGGGTTTAATCCCTGGTGTCTCTGTCTCTGTCTCTCTCTCTCTCTCTCTCTCTCTCTCTCTCTCACACACACACACACACACACACACACACACACACACAAAGGAAAAAGAAAAGAAATTAGCTTCCTGACAAAGTAAGAGAGGTACAGATAAATTGAGGGGTTAGTGCCTAAGAAGGAATGTGATTGTGGGACATACATTTAGGTTGAAATGTTCATGCTCTACGAGTTCTAAATGGGAGAAAGACTATTCATTAAGAGTAAAGATATAAAGCCGGGAGTGGTGGTACACACCTGTAATCCCAGTAGTTGGGAGGCTGACACAGGAGAATCACAGGTTTGAAGTCAGCCTCAGCAACTTAGCAAGGCCCTCATCAACTTAGCAATCTCATGTTTCAGAATAAAATCAGGCTGGAGTATAGCTTAGAGGTAGATCTGAGTTCAATCCCCAGTACCAAAAGAAAAAAATGAGTGAAAATAAGCAATAAGATAGGAAGTGATCACCATGGGGGTGTGTACTAGAAACAGTACTGCTAACATGGGTCAACAGGAATCAGTGGATTAGTGGATTTCCTGGAGATCCAGGATAAGGAGCTGAGAAGGTGGACAGTGGGAATGGATATTGGTAGCAGAATGTAGGTGAATAGTGGCGGTGCATGCTGGGAAGGGCATCGCTCAAATAATGACCAAGGAACCTGTAAGGAAGGACTGATCCATACAAGGACAATGTGCAAAGAGAGCATTCAAGATGCCCAAAATGTCTCTTCTAACTAAAGATACTCAGTGGAATTTTTTTGTGTAAGATGGAAAGTGCATGGTAGGCCTGAACCAACCCAAGCATCCCTATGTTGGAATTCTTGCCTTGTTCTTTCTCTCATTTGGGATCTCACTTGGCATTATTACTGTGGGCCCCACTATACTACTGCCCAATTGTGCCATAGGTGTATAGGGTATTTGTGAACAGACCACTCCCTTCTGGTGAGACAGACTCTATTTTCACAAACCTCTACTCTTTCCTAGCAGGGTTTAGCCCACTGTTTGTGTGTCTGTGCATATGTGCCCGTAGGTGTGTATATGTGTGTATGTATGTGCTTTACATTCAAAGAATCTTAGAAGTAAAGAAGACTGAGTAACTGGACTCCATAATCAGGTGAAGTTCAGAGAAAAGCTGTAGGCATCTGCTAGTTAGGCCCTGTCATTTACCAGTTATTACATGAAGTGCTTCCCTTAGACTATATTGACACCTATGGATTTGATACTTCTATTGCGAAGTAAGTGTATACACAAGAAACAAAAAGTATGTTACTTATGTTTCTAGTGATAATGACCAATGCTGGGACTACTACCAGGATTGTGTTTATTCTTCAAAACATGTTGGCAACAATAAGATTTCTTTCAAATATTGAAAAAAAAGTGGGTTTTTTTTTTTGTGGTTTACAATGTGACTAAGAGGGAAACTGAAAATGTGAGGGCAAGAGAAACAATGAGAGAGAAAAAGAGAAGAGAGAGATTAATTTGTTCTACCTCTATCTGTTTCTACACTATCCAAAACACCAGTCTGTTTCAATAAAGAACAATTATTAGCCAAGTATGGTGACACACTCCTGTAATCCTAGTACTTGGGAGGCTGAGACAGGTGGATTGTAAGTTTGAGGCCAGGCTCACTCAGCAACTTTTCCAGGCCAGCCTCAGCAAGACCCTCAGAAACTTAGCAAGACCTTGTGTCAAAATAAAATAGGACTGGGGGTATAGCTTAGAGGTAGAATGCCTTTGGATTCAATTCCCAACAAAATACACACACACACACACACACACACACACACACACACACACACACAGAACAATTATTGACCTGTTCTTGAATGAGATTAAAGATGACATAAATAATTGGAAAGATGTCCTATGTTCATGGGTTAGAAAAATTAATGTTGTTAATATAGTAATCTTTCCCAAATGATCTATAGATTCCATACAAATTCCAGCTGCTTCCTTTTTTTTTTTTTTTGCAGAAATTGACAAGATGATCTAAAAATTCATATAGAAATGCAAGGGATTTAAAACAATCTTGAAAGATAAGAATAAATTGGAAGACTCATACTTTTTTTTTTTTGAGGTACTGGGGATTGATCTACTAAGATGGCTATATTTAAAAAAATAATAACAAGTGTTGGTGAAGATATGCAGAAATTGGAAACATTACACACTATCGGTGGGAATGTGTACAGCACTTTGAAAAGCATTTTGGCAGTTCCTCAAAATGTTAAATATAGAATTATGAGCCAGGCATGGTGGCACATGCCTGTGATTCCAGTACTTGGGAGGCTGAGAAGATTGCAGGTTCAAAACTAGCCTCAGCAATTTAGTGAGACCCTGTTTCAAAAACAAAAAAGGGCTGGGTATGTAGCTAAGAGGTAGATGTATGCCAAATATGAGCAGAACTTGAAAGTATTAAGTGAAAGAAGCCAGGCACAAAAGACCACATATCGCATGACTCCTTTTATAAGATGTCCAGAATAAATGAATCCACAGAGATAGACAGTAGATTAGTTCAAGATTTCATGCTTTTTGTGTATATATACACCAAATTTTCTGTATTTGTGCATCTGGTTCTGGATATTTAGGTTGATTCCGTGCCCTGGCTATTGTGAATGGTGCCACAAGAAACACCAGAGTGCAAGTGTCCATTCAACATGTTGATTTCACTCCCTTTGAGTATATACCCAGTAGTGAGATTGCCCAATATACACTTGAATCAAAGCATCACATTGTACCTCAAAATGTTGTTATAGTTTGCATATGGGATGTCCCTGAAAAGCCCACGTGTTAAAGGCTTGGCCCCCATCTTGGTGATACTGAGAGGTGGTGGAACCATTAAGAAGTGAGGCACAGTCGGTCGTGGTGGCGCACGCTTGTAATCCCAGCATTTGGGAGGCTGAGACCAGAGGATCTGGTTTGCGGCCAGCCTCAGCTACCTAGTGAGGCACTCCGCAACTTAGTGAGACTCGGTTTCAAAATAAAAAGAATAAAAAATAGGGCTAGAGGTATAGCTCGGAGGTAGAATGCCCCTGAGTTCAACCCCCAGTACCACACACACACAAAAAAAGGTGAGGCATAGTTGGAGGTGTTCAGAGAAGTAGAGTTAGTGGGACTCAGCTCCTTCCTCTCTTTTTCATTTCCTAACCCTGAGGTACGCAGCTTTGTTCTGCCACACACTTCCATGATGAACTGCCTCCCCATAGACCCAAAGCAATGGGGCCAACCAATCATGGACTGAGACCTTCAAAACTGTGAGCAAAGATAAACCTTTTGTTTTTAAAGTTGATTATCTCAGGTATTTGTTAGAGTGAACGCTGACTAACACAAATACATGTAAATATTATGTGTCAATCAGATTAAAAAAAAAAACACAACAAAGTATATTAGTGGTTGGTAGGGGCTGAGAGGAACAGAGAAAGGCAAGTGACTGCTAATGGGTATGGGTTTCTTTGAGGGGGAAGGCTGATGAAAATGTTTTGGAATAATGTAGTGGTGATGGCTACACAACTTTGGGAATGTACTGAAAAACACTGATTTGCATTCTTGAACAGGATAAACTTATGGCATCTGAACAATATCTTAATAATTTTTGTAAAAGAACAATTTGCCTTCGAATTTGAATTACACAGAGGGAAAAGAAAGCACACCAATTGTTTGATTATGTTATCTGGTTACTTGACCAGATCACATTATAGTCACTAGTCATTTTGGTCAGTCAACCCAGCGGGTCCTAAGATAGCTTTAGTCAGAAGCAGACCAGAGAAGCATCATTTTAGGTCTTGACGGCCTATTAGACTGTATGGTACAATGGCTGAGCCTGGCTCTTTTTATTGCACTTATAAATATGCACTGAGGCTCTCAAATAATGGACAGAGCCGATAAACATAATGAATAGATTAATAACAAAACCAAATCACGGAAGGAAAAGAGCAAATGAGTGGCGTGCGCTGTTGTCAGAACAAATTCGCCCAAGTGAGAAAAACAGCCTGTTGGATTCAGCTGCTGAGGAACAGCAATTGATTTAGAAAGCAGCTGCCTTTCCAAAATGGGTTCTCTTCTGATAAAAGTGATGAATATGTATGGGTGAGAGGGGAGGGGCTGGTTCAAGATTGCACCCAGGATAACTCAATTGATTCCTCTCAGAATTGTGCGGCCTGGCAGTGAGTCAGCATTATCAGCGGGCACTGGCTGTTCGGTAGCAGTGTGGAGGGGGGACATGCCTTTCTACCTCGCCCTCCATGGGAGACCAGCTCATCCCAACCTACGAAATGACAGGAAAGGCTATTCCATAAAGATTTGGGATGGGGTAATTTTCATATTGTCCTTGTCCCTGGTGTATTTTATGAATGTTCCTAAAACAATCATTATGCTGCTGTGACCTGCTCAATTAAAAAGAGAAAAAAGGGCTCAAGAGCAGGTCTTGTTTGAAGAATAGCGAACCATGTGTAACATCTCTGCAAAAAATCCAAAACCCAAACAAAACAAAAGCCTACAAATTAACAAACCATTGTGTTTGGAGGAGTACTGGGATTGAACCTACAGGCATTTTGCCTCTGAGCTATACCCCCAGCACTTTTTATTCTTTATTTTGAAACAGGGTCTCATTAAGTTGCTGAGGCTGGCCTCAAACCTGTGATCCTCCTGTCTCAGCCTCCCAAGTATTGGGATTACAGGCATGTGCCACTGTGCCCAGCTTAATAATAACATTTCACCACCACTATTCCCCCAAAGAGAAAGGATAGAGAGGCCTGGCTGGGCCTTCGGTGGGCGGGGAGGTGAGAAGCTGCTGTAGTTTTGATGTTGAGTTTCCCCGAAGGCCCATGTTTGAAGACTTGGTCCCCACAGTGGTGCTACTGGGAGATGGCGGAACTTTGGGAGGCACTTAGGTCGTTGGGGACATGCCCTACAAGGGGATTATGGGACCCCAGCCTGATGTGCTGCCTTTGCTTGAGGCCCAAAACAACAGGGTCACGATCTTGGACTGGAAGCTCCACAGCCCTGAGCCAAAATGACCCTT
>PVLC010040916.1:0-13365 GCA_004027655.1 Graphiurus murinus
TTTTTTCTGTACTGGGGATTGAACCCAGGAGCATTCTACCTCTGAGCTACACCTCCAGCCCTATTTTTTATTCTTTATTTTGAACAGGGTCTCACTAAGTTACAGAGGGCCTCACTAAGTAGCTGAGGCTGGCTGCAGACCATGATCCTCCTGTCTTAGACTCCCAACTACTGGGATTACAAGCATGGACCACGATACCCGGCTGAACATTAACTTTTACCCTATATTCCTTTTTTTTGTTTGTTTGTGGTACTGGGAATGGAACCCACGGTCATTCTACCTCTGAGCTACAACTCCAGCCCTATTTTTTATTCTTTATTTTGAAATAGGGTCTCACTAAGTTGCGGAGGCCTATATTCCTTTTTATTGCTTAAGTTTCTAAAAAACAGAATATATTCACGAGTTTCCTGAATAAATTTTTAAAATTATACTTTATATAATACTAGCATATACTTGGGAATTTAGATATACAGAAGTATATAAAATAAAAATCATCTATTCTTAATTCTTTTGAGAGACTTACTTTCAGTTTTATAGTACATATATATTTGTTTTTTAGGTTAGGAATATGATACACACATATGTAAATGGATACTGCTTTGTTCCTATGTTGTAAAATAAGTATTTTCATATGCTATTAAATATTTTTTAAAACACGGTTTGTAAAAAAATACATATTAATATTACATCATATGGACAAACTATAATTTACTTAACCTCTTTTGTTTTTTTAATAAAGTTTGTTCATTCTGAACAAAAAGCTTATTAAAAAACAAGCAGCCCGCTGGGCGTGGTGGCACATGCTTGTAAACCCAGCATTTGGGAGGCTGAGACCAGAGGATCTGGGTTCGCGGCCAGCCTCAGCTACCTAGTGAGGCACTCCGCAACTTAGTGAGACTCAGTTTCAAAATAAAGAATAAAAAAAAAAATAGGACTGGGGGTATAGCTCGGAGGTAGAATGCCCCTGAGTTCGATCCCCAGTACTGCAAAATAAATAAATAAATAAATAAGCAAGCAAGCAACCTAACCGGGCGTGGTGGCGCACGCTTAGAATCCCAGTACCTCGGGAGGCTGAGACCGGAGGATCCGGGTTTGCGGCCAGCCTCAGCTACTTAGTGAGGCCCTCCGCAACTTAGTGAGACCTTGTTTAAAAATAAAGATTAAAAATAGGGCTGGGAGCGTATCTCCATGTAGAATGCCCCTAGGTTCAATCCCCAGTACTGCAAAAATAAATAAATAAATAAATAAATAAATAAATACCCAAAAAACAAAACAATACAAAAACAAATAACCTCAGCTAGACGTGGTGAGACATGCTTATAATCCAGTACTTGGGAGGCTGAGACAGGAGGATCGAAGGTTCACAGCCAGCCTACTTAGTGAGGCCCTCTACAACTTAGTGAGACCCCGTTTCAAAATAAAGAATAAAAAATAGGGCTGGTGGTGTGTAGCTCAGAGGTAGAATGCCCCTGGGTTTAATCTCCAGTACCATACAAAAAAACCCAAAACCTGCCCCAAACATAAACAGGATTATTATTTCCTTGTGATCTTAGAAGTTAATGAATCAAAGGGCATGCATCCATTCTTGATATATGCTTAATACACTTGCTATTTGTGTATGGCGTCATATCTAATACTTGCTGATACTCTTAGTACTTAAAACTTTTTTCCTTGTTAATTTGATAGAAAAGGTATTGTAGTTTTTGGAGGTCTCTGAACATTAGGTAAACTGAATTTCTTTTTTTTTGTGTGTGTGTGTGTGTGGTATGTGGGGATTGAACCCCGGGGTGCCCTACCAACACCAGACTCCCCTTTTAAAATTTTTAGAAGCTGGGCATGGTGGCACACACTTCTAATCCCAGTACTTGGGAGGCTGAGACAGAGGATCATAAGTGTGAGGACAGCCTCAGCAAGTAGTGAGACTCTTTATCAATCTAGTGAGATCCTGTTTTTTAAAACAAAACAAAACAAATAAGGCTAGGAAGGTAGCTTGGATGTAGAGGCCCTCGGGTTCAATCCCCAGTAACACACATACACACACACACACACACACACACACACAAAATCACAAAATTTTTTTAGCCAGCACACGCTTGTAATCCCAGTACTTGGGAGGCTGAGACCAGAGGATCCGGGTTCTCGGCCAGCCTCAGCTACTTACTGAGGCACTCCGAAACTTAGTGAGACCCTGTTTCAAAATAAAGAATAAAAAATTGGACTGAGGGTGTAGCTCAGAGGTAGAATGCCCCTGGGTTCAATCCCCAGTACCACACACACACACACACACACACACACAATTTTTTTTAGAAAGGATGTCATCAAGTTGTCAAGGCTGGCCTCAAACTTGCACTCCTGCCTCAACCTCCGAAGTCCTAGGTGTGTGGCACCGTGACTGGCTAGTTTTCTTTAAAATTTACTTTTTAAGCGTGGAGTGGTAGCACACCCCTCTAATCCTAGTACTTGGGAGGCTGAGACAGGAGGATCGAAGTTTCGAGGCCAGTCTCAAAAAATTAGCGAGACCCTGTTTCCAAGTAAAAAATAAAAAGGGCTGGGGGTGTAGCTAGAGGTTGAATGCCCCTGGGTTCAATCCCTAGTACCAAAAAAAAAAAAAAAATTACTTTTTAATATATCTATATTTTTGATACAGAAATCTATGTATATCTTTGGAGTTTATTTGAATGATGTTATATTTAAAAGGCTTTCTGCCAGGTATGGTGGCACATGCTTGTAATCCCATAACTTGGGAGGCTGAGACAGGAAGATTGCAGGTTTGAAGGCAGCCTCAGCAAGTAGTGAGACTCTCATCAACATAATGAGAGCCTGTTTCCAAATTATTATTATTATTATTATTATTATTATTATTATTATTATTATTATTATTATTTGCGGTACTGGGGATTGAATCCAGGGCCATTCTACCTCCGAGCTATACCTTCAGCCCTATTTTTTACTCTTTATTTTGAAACAGGGTCTCACTAAGTTGCGGAGGGCCTCACTAGGTAGCTGAGGCTGGCTGAGAACCTGGATCCTCCGGTCTCAGGGTCTCAGCCTCCCAAATGCTGGGATCACAAGTGTGCCCCACCATGCCTGGCTTGTTTCCAAATTAAAAAAAAAAAGTCTTTTTGCCATTTCCAAATTAGATATTCATCTTTATTTTTCTCCCCAGAGCAATGATTCATAAAATAATCTCTTCTCTTTCCACTGATTTGTGACACATTTATCATTTATCAATTTCTGATTAATTTCAAAATTTTTCTTTCAGTACTGAGGAACAAAACCAGGGCTTCACACATGGTAGGAAAGTGCTCTACTATTGAGTACATCCCTAGCCCAGAAAAGATTTTTTAAACAAGATAATGGTTACTAGCCTTTGCTCTGTAAAAGTAAAGCCAAAATGCTTACACTTATTCAGTATTACATATTTCCTTAGATATATAATTTTAAAACTTGAAACTTATTCTCTTTAATTATTTTGTAATTAGTATTTTGCTTAGCCTAGATTTTGAAGCCAACAGGAAAATAAAAATTAATAATATCTTACATGGGAGTGATGGCACATGCCTGTAATACTAGTATTTGAGAGGCTGAAACAGGAGAATTGTTGGTTCGAGACTAGCCATAGCAACTTGATGAGACGCTCAGCAACTTAGCTAGATCCTGTTTCAAAGAAAAAATTAAATAGAGCTGGGGTGTAGTTCAGAGGTAGAATGCCCGAGTTCAATTCCAGTAAAACAATCACACACACACCTTGATATTTTAGTTTTAACATCATGTCGCTGTGTAATTGCTTATGATGTTTTTCTTTTATTTTGAAAATTTCAAACTTTCAGAGAGATCAAAAGTATAGCAAACTGAAGCCGGGCGTGGTGGCGCACGCTTGTAATCCCAGCATTCGGGAGGCTGAGACCAGAATGTGAGGCACTCCGCAACTTAGTGAGACCCGGTTTCAAAATAAAGAATAAAAAATAGGGCTGGGAGTATAGCTTGGAGGTAGAATGCCCCTGAGTTCAGTCCCCAGTACCGCAAAAAAAAAAAAAAAAAAAAAAAAAAAGTATAGCAAACTGAATACCCTTAAACTCACTCTTCATTCTGATCCTTTTTTTTCCCTCCTCTGTGGTGCTGAGGATCTAACACAGGGCCTATGGAATGCCAGGCAAGTGCTTTACCACAGCCCACATTCTTTTTTTTTCTTTTTCTTTTTGTGGTACTAGGGATTGAATCCAGGGGAGTTCTACCTCTGAGCCACACCCCGAGCCCTATTTTACTTTTTAGTTTGAAACAGGGTCTCACTAGTTTGCTGAGAGTCTGGTTACATTGTTGAGGCTGACCTCGAACCTGTAATCCTCTTGTCTCAGCCTCCTAAGTACTGAGATTACAAGTGTGTGCCACCATGCCTGGAACTACCCCACCCCCACATTCTTAATTAAAATTTTCTCTCACAATTTACTTTTGCTCTTTCAGAGAGAAGACTTGATCTCCTTCTTCCCTTCCTTTTTTAGTTTTGGTATTGGGGATTGAAACTAAGGACATTCTAACTCTGAGCTACACCGCCAGCCTTGTTTTATTTTGAAACATGGTCTTGGGCTCTTCCCAAGTTGCTGAACCTGTGATGCTCCCATCTCAGCCTTCCAAGTATAGGCAGGCACCTCTAAGCCTGGCTCTCTGCTTCCTTGCTTGCTTCCTTCCTTCCTTCATGGTACTGGGGATGGAATCAGGGGCATTCTAACTCTGAGCTACATCCCCAGCCCTATTTTATTCTTTCATTTTGAAACAGGGTCTCCGTAAGTTGTGGAGGACTTCACTAAGTTGCAGAGGTTGGCCTCCAACCTGCAATCCTTCTGTTTCAGCCTTCCAAGCACTGGGATTACAAGTGTGTGCCACCATGCCGGGTTTGCTTATTTTTATTTATTTATTTTTTGTGGTACTGAGGATTGAACCCAGGGGCATTCTACCTCTGAGCTACACCCTCAGCCCTATTTTTTAGTCTTTATTTTGAAACAGTGTCTCACAAAGTTGTGGAGAGCCTAAGTAGCTGAGGCTGGCCAAGAACCTGGATCCTCCAGTCTCAGCCTTCCAAGTACTGGGATTACAAGTATGCGCCACCACGCCTGCCTTTGCTTTATTTTTAAAAAGAATCTAGCAAGGAAAAAAAATATGCTGGCAACAGTGTGTATTATTTTCTCTAAAAATAGTTACTTGTTCATAATACTCTATTTAGTATGCTGGAGGAGGTAGCTGAATTATATGTGAAGTTGAGATGGTCATTTATGAGAGTCATACAAGAATATGGTTGGGCATTCCATGCCATCTGATTTTGTGAATAGTTTTATAGGAACACAGTATACACTTAGGTATGGTTTTTGGCTGGTTTAGGACTAGGTAGAGTTAAGTAACTACAAAGACCAAATGCTTCCCAAAGCCTAAAATATTTATTTTTGGCTCATTATCATAAAGGTTTGCTCACCTCTGCTTTAGAAGATGATTTGGTATTGTTCATTGTTTCCGATAATTAATGAAACAAACATATACCAATAGAATATAGAAACATAAAACTGAAGAAAGGGAATAATGAAGAAAAAGCCTTTTAAAATAAAAAAAATCACCAAGCTCTTTCTCTTATTGAAAGACAAAATATTACAAGGAACAAAGGTTTACCTAATAAATATAATGACTATGTAAATATAACTAATTCCCTATTTTGGTCAGAAGTGAGAAAAAAAGGAAGAATAGGGAAAGAGTGATAAGATGCCAGGCACCAAAAAATACTGTAGCGGCTGGAGTAGAAGCAGGAACACAAAAAAAGAAAAGAAAAAATCTACAGAGAAAATAGACTCAACAGTGTTTGGTACAAAATAAAGCCCAATAAGGAAAAAGACCAAGAGTATACATTAAAGGGTCTGCCAATTATTCTGCAGAATTGGACAGGGCTGCAGGCTCTAAAATCTGTCACCAAGCCAGGCATCGTGGTATACACCTGTCAGCTCAGTACGTGGGAGGCTGAGACAAGAGGATCACAGGTGATCCTCAGCCACTTACCCTTTACAACTTAATGAGACTCTGTTCCAAAGGGGGGGGGGGATAGGACTGAGGGTGTAGCTCAGAGGTAGAAAGCCCCTGGGTTTAATCCCTAGTATGTATTCGTGTCTCTGTCTCTCTGTCTCTCTCTCTCTCTCACACACACACACACACACACACACACACACAAATAAAATCAGTCACCACCTGCTATTACCCCCTTTGAAATGGTTGGTTTTGACCAATGTCCAGTTCCCCAACTTCTCTAAGTGAAGTAGACAGAGAAGAAGCCATCCCTATGCTGGATAAAATCCAGACAGTCTGGCTTGTGTTCAAAGGCTCTAAACAGTGATGATTTGTTTCTGCTTCCAAAATATCTCATTCCTGTAGAAGGTCATAGCAGACTGTAATCCTGCATAAGATTATTAGCTAAACTGGGTGTGGTGGCACATGCTTGTAATCTCAGTACTTGGGAGGCTGAGACAGGAGGGTCGCAGGTTGGTAGCCAGCCTCAGCTACTTAGTGAGGACCTCTGTGACTTGAGACCCTAAAGAATAAAAATAGGGCTGGGGGTGTAGCTCAAAGGTAGAAAGCCCCTGGGTTCAATAATCCCTATTACAGAAAAAAAAAAAAAAAAAAAAAAAAGCTAAAATAATTCAGTTAGGAGCATTGTAGAATACATACAACTTCAGGACACTACTCTTTCCTCCTGGGAATAATACTTCCTAAATTATAGAGACCATTTTTACCATGGGTCAGGGGTGCAACATGTTGGGAACAAGATTGCTCAATAACCCCTAAGGATAAGCTAATGAGGAGGAGGGCTATAATTACAAACACATTCATTGTGCTCATTAGGAGGACACAATATTAAGAACAAAGGCTGTGTGTGTATGTGTGCGTGTGCGCGCGCGTGCGTGCTCGAGAATGTGTGGTGGTACTGTGGATATTTATTTTATTTTGAGACAGGATCTTGCTAAGTTGCCTGGGCTAGCTTTGAACATGCAGTCCTCCTGCTTAAGCTTCCTGGGTAGCTGGGATTACAGTACCTGGTTCATGTTTTAAAAGACACAAATATAACAGTGGTTCTTGAACTTTATTTATTTATTTTTTTTTTTGCGGTACTGGGGATTGAACTCAGGGGCATTCTACCTCCGAGCTATACCCCCAGCCCTATTTTTTAGTCTTTATTTTGAAACCGAGTCTCACTAAGTTGCGGAGGGCCTCACTAGGTTGCTGAGGCTGGCCGCGAACCCGGATCCTCCGGTCTCAGCCTCCCGAATGCTGGGATTACAAGCGTGCGCCACCACGCCCGGCTCGTTCTTGAACTTTAGAATTACCTGCAGGGTCTGTTAAAACAAAGTTTGCTGATCCCCAACCCAAGTTTCTGATTCAATCCATCTGGGTGGGGCTAGGGAAGCCAGATAAAAAAATAGAGGATACCCATGTAAATGAGAATTTCAAAGAAAAACATACTTTCCTGGTGTAAGCCCCAAATATTACATTTTTAATTGTCAAATCTTGCAACCCTAGAATTTGCATTTCTGACAGATTTTGAAGTGATGTTGATGCTATGGTCTAAGGTCCTTATTTTGAGAACTCCTGAGATACAGGACATTATGTCATCATCAAGAAGGAAATATTGGGGGAGAAGAAGGTAAGTAAATCAGGCAAGGGTTCCTAGAGGAAAGAACAAGAGATCTAATTTTGCACATACAGAAGGGAAGGAAATAAAACAATATTTAATTCATTGTGAGATTTATTTAAAGTCACTGGTAACTTGGCACTCGCTGATAAAGATAGAAGACATACGGACATCTACATTTTTTTTTTTTTGGTAGTACTGGAGATTGAACCCAGGGACATTCTAACTCCAAGCTACACCCCCAGTCCTATTTTTTATTCTATATTTTGAAACAGAGTCTTATTAGTTGAAGAGGGCCTCACTAAGTAGCTGAGGCTGGCTGCTTACCCAAGATCCTCCTGTCTCAGCCTCCCAAGTACTGGGATTACAAGCGTGTACCACCACGCTCAGCTCGGACATCTACATTTTAAAGATATCAAATAAAAATGGTTACAAAACTCTAATTGTCTAAGATGTCTTATTTTGAAAAGTCTGTGCTAATGTAAAAAAGAAGATTTTTTTTCTGCAAAAAATTAAAAAGTAGTTTCCTATCTAGTCCTAGCATTCTATTTCAGTTCTTAAATGTGTCCACAGGCTTTTATATTTGTTGGAAATAAACCCATTACAATGAAGATGTCTAGACTTATGGCTCAGAGAAAGACAGGTGTTAGTGTTACTAACTGTATTTTGGGGGTTAGAAATCCTGGAAGCTAGTCCTATTTTACCTTTAACTTCTTCAACTGTGAAATGAGTTAAAACAATGATCTGCAAAGCACCACCTTCTACCAATCTCTAATATGAGCAAAGAATACCTTCCATCTATTTCAGACAATGATTAACACAAATGTGTTGTCCAGTATGTATGTAGAAGCCATGAAGATTCTCCTGGTTTAACCAAAGTCACTTATTTAAGATCCTGAAAGATCATCTGTCAAAAGGAACATTCCTTTCAGTATCTGGGGTGGGGAGGTATATTTCACTATGAAACCAATGGCTACATTAGCAAAAAACAAAACAAGACAAACATACAAACACACACACACAAAACATTTAAAGTGATGCTCTGTAATGACACTTGTTTTCGTGGTATAAAATGCATGTATTGTGTCTGAGGAAAAGTTAATTTGACCATACTTCACTTCTCCTTTTGTAAAATAAGGACGTTGACAGTGGCCGTGAAGCAGGCAGCACTTAGAGACCTCTGGATGAAAGTTAAAAGCCAAGTTTTATTACCCAAAAGAGCAGGTTGGTTGGGGAGGTTTAGATCCTTCATCTCAGAAAGACTACTTGCAGACCAGTCGGGTATGCACAATATCAGGGGCGTTTCTCCGTGAGTAGCTCAAAGGAGCCCCCCCCCCCCCGAAATCCTGCCTCCCTCCCACGACGCCCTCAAAGGCCATACCTGTAATCACAGAGCTTGGGCTGGCTGCCACACTGCTGCTTGCAGACCATACAGTAAGTGCAGAGAGGCACGTTGCCGCGGATCCAGTGGTGGGGCATGGCGTCCGGGGCCCTGGCGTCACTCTTGAGCATGATCTCCTTGCACGGGAAGCGCTTGTCGGCCTTCTTGAGGCAGCCCTCGTCCACGCGGAGCCCGCAGCAGTCGCAGAAGGCGCCCTGCAGGATGTGCTGCGCGCACACGCAGCAGTAGGTGGGCTGGCTGAACAGGTCCGTGTCGCGCCAGCCGTGCTTGCTCTTGCGGAAGATGTCCCTGCGGTGCAGCTGCCGGCGCGAGCGCTGCAGGCTACACCAGAAGGTGATGAACACGGGCAGCAGCACGGAGCACAGCGTCCACAGGATCAGGTGGCCGTCGGCGAGGAGGCCCTGGGCGGGCGGGCCGGGCGCCGGCCGCCTCTCCCCTTCCATCGTCTTCAAAGCCGGGGTCTAAGTAGGAGCGAGGGAGCGCGCGAGCAGGCGGGGTCCTGAGGCTCCTCTGATCTCGGAGCGGAGGTTGGTCGCCCGGCGTGGACCAGATCGGAGCCCAGCGGTCCCGCCCGTCCCCGGCGTGTCCCGGGCCCGGGGAGGGCGCCGTACCCGTCCGCAGGCTCCCTCGGCTGGCAGGCCGCGTCTGTAACCGCCCGCCCCGCGCGGCCTCCGCCTGGGCCCGGCCCCCACCGCCCACGCCCACGCCCACGCCCACGCCCCTGTCACCAGGGCCTAGGCGAACCGCCGCCCGGTCCTCGCCGCCCCGAGCCCTGCCTCCCGCCCGGGCACCGCCCCGCGCTCGCGCCGCCTGCCGGACGCGGGGCCGCCGGGATGTGAGGAGGCCGCGCGCGCCCAGCGCTCTAGCGCAGGCAGTCGGCAGGCACGCCGCGGGCTTCCCGGGCGCGGGCTGGGCGGGGCCTGCGGCGGCGCGCCCCGGCCTGGGCGGGGCCAAGGCTGTGGGCGGGGCTAGGGGGTCGGTGCAGTACAAGAGGGCGGAGATCTTGAAGGGGGCGGGCAGTGCGCCTAGGGGCGTGGCTTAGGGAAGAAGGGGGCGGAGTAGCAGTGGGGGGCGTAAGGACGGTATGGGAGGTTGAACGCTATAATTGCTTAATGGTATAAAGTTCCAATGATTTACAGTATATGACCTTAAATCTGCTCCCCTCCTTACTGTCTGGTGGAGGTGAGAGCTGGCACTGTTTTGAATATTGGAATAGAGGAAACTAGCAGGTTAAAAAAAAATTTTTTTTTTGGTATTTGGGAGACTAACCCAGGCCCTCGGGCATGCCAGGCATGCGCTCCACCACTAAATCCTGTCCCCAGCCCTTTTAACTTTTCTTTTTCTTTTTGGTTCTGGGGATTCTACCCAGGGACATTCTACCTTCTAGCTACGCCAGCCCTTTTTATTTTTTGGTTTTGAAATGGTCTTGCCAGTTTGCTGAGAGTCTAGCTACATTGCCAAGGCTGGTCTTGAACCTGCGATCCTCCTGTCTCATCCTCCCGAGTACTGGGATTACAGGCATGCACCACTACGCAAGACTCTCATCCCTTTTTAAATTTTGAAACAGAGACTTGCTAAATTGCCGAGTGTCATCTTGAATCCACGATCCTACTGTCTCAGCCTTTCAGGCACTGGGATTACAGGTGTGCACCACTGTGCTTGGTGAAAATTGGTAAATTTGAGAGTGCTAAATACTAAAGAGTGGGACCGTCCACGTCAAACATTGGTAAATGTCACCTCTGTTCTTGCTGCTACTTGTTATATATAGCCTGGCTTAGTACTTACTCTGTACCAGTGTGCAGGACATCCCAGCTCTTACAGAGCACCAAACCTGTTGAAACGTGCCTCAGGAGAAGCATCGTTCACCAACCCTGTTTACCAAGGCTTGCTGCTCCCCAGCTTCCACCTCCACGCTTGTGAGGCAGGGTGCTAATTGTATCACCCCATTCTACAGCTAAGGGAAACAGAGGCACTGAGAGGTTGAGACACACGCTTCATGCCACACAACTAATCAGTACACGAGATCACCGTGTTTTCATTTGGCAATCCAAGCCAGCTTGCGGTATCTAAACTGTCAGAGTTTCTCTTATGTTGTCACTTCTGGGATAACTTTGCCTTGGGGATCTTGCTGAAATGCAGGTTCCGATATCCTTTCCTGGGAAGAGGCTCTGGCATTCTGCATTTCTAGTGTGGCTAGACCCAGGACCACACTTTGAGTGTGGATGCAGAAGTGGTTTAGGAAGACAGGGTGTGATGAAATGCAAAGAGTATCCTGTGGGATTGTGAGTCCTGGCAATAGATCCTAGCCCTCATAGGGGGAGCTGTGTGCTCCTGCGCTGGTCAATTAGCCTCTCATGAGAGGTGGGCAGGATCTCTTAAGCATCCCTTCTGCTCTGATAGTTGGCACTGTGTATGCAAACATTATTGTTTCTTGTAAATACTATCTGATGATACATTTTAAAAGGTAACAAAGTAATACATTTAAAATTTTTATTCCTATTGTAGAATATTTGGAAAACACAGAAAAGTAAAAGAGCAAGAAAAAAAAAAAGGATCACCCATCTGTTACCCCAGGAATGACCTGTATTTAAACATTTTGGCTTATTTTGTTCCTTTTTTTTTTTCTTATAGAAACAGTGGTTTCCAGCTCCTACTTATTGTTAGCATAGCCAACTTGTGTTGACTGGCTAGTAGGTCCTAGACACCCTGCTTTGAAGAAAGCTTGGTTGGTATCATTCAGCCTGGAGTCAACTGAATTGGGGCTTTGATCTCAGGTTTGTGTCATGTCAAAGCTGTGATGCTCTTAGCCCGGTTACATGTCTAAGGTGTGGTTTTTGGACAAACTTACATCAGCATCATTTAAGAATGTGGATTCCCAGGTCTTGACCAGGTGTCCTGAATCAGAACTGCAGTGGGGCTGGGAATCTGCCTTCTTACCAAGTTCCCCTGGTCATTCTTTTTATTTATTTACTCAAACTTTTTGTTTTGTTTTGTTTTGTGAATGTGAAATGTATGATCTACAGAAGAGTTTATAAAATACACACACACACAAAACTGGGTGTGCTGGTGCACGCCTGTAATGGCAGTACCTGGGAGGCTGAGACAGGAGGATCGCAGGTTGCCTCAGCAACTTAGTGAGGCCTTCTGCAACTTAGTGAAACTCTGTTAAAAAAATTAAAAAATAAAAATAATTCTGGAGATGTAGCTCAGAAGTAGAATGCCCTGGATTCAATTCTCAGTACCACATACACACACACCTTAAAATAATAAAACAGGGCTGTACCCACCACCTAGGATGACATATTGAACACTAGAGGGCTCCCATGTGCTGGCCGGGTTGCTGCATCTTTCTCCCCATTTGTTTCCTTTTTATTTAGTTGCACGGTCCCTGAGAGTAGCCCTAAACAATACGGTTTTGTCTCAAGAGTCTGGATAGCAAGGTCAAACCTAGTGCTGTCAAGAAATAGCCATAAAGCCATTGATAAGTGAAAGCTCCCAGGAAGCTGAGCATCTCTGAATGCCAGAGAAGATGCCCGAGGGCAAGGCCTTGGGAAGACTGCTCACCACATCTCGGGCATCTGAGCCCGGCTGTAGCTTGAACATCTGGCAAAAATGTGGCTGGGGAGGCAGGAAGCTGCTTTCTATTTTTGCATCTCAGCTCATTAGTGCTTTCCTAAATTTCTCAAAAGGTTAATGAGAACCTTCTCAGGGAGAAATGAGTAACTTTGGCTGATCCAGGTAATAGAACATGGGGGCGGGAAGTGGGAGAGCAGAGACCTCAGCAGCTCCTGGTCTTTAAGGTCAACAAAATCCAGATACACATCTGGACCAGGCTCACCAAGCAGTCTGTCCTTGGACTGGCTTCTTTCACTTTCTAACATGCATATAAGGCTCTTTCATGTCTTAATAGCTCATTTCTTTTCAGCGCTGAATAATATTCCACTGTCTGAATGTATTACTGTTCATTTATCCATTCAACTCTGGAAGGATGTCTTGGTTGGTTGCTTCAGAGTTTTGGCAGCTATGGATAAAGCTTCTATGAGCACCTGTGTGCTTTTGTGTGGACATAGGTTTGCAACTCATTTGGATAAATGTCCTCTCTTTTATGTGTGATTTTATATCATGTAGAGCTTGTTTCATGAAAGTAGCTGCACCTATGTTTGGGGCATAGATGTTGATAATTGTTATTTCCTCTTGCTGTATTGTTCCTTTTACTAATAAAAAGTGACCTTCTTTGTCTCTTTTGATGAGCTTAGGCTTGAAATCTAATTTATCCGATATCAAAGTTGCTACTCCTGCTTTT
>PVLC010040917.1:0-12500 GCA_004027655.1 Graphiurus murinus
TTTTTTTTTTTTTTTTTTTTTTTTTTTTTTTTTTTTTTTGCGGTACTGAGGATTGAACTCAGGGGCATTCTACCTCCGAGCTACGCCCCCAGCCCTATTTTTTATTCTTTATTTTGAAACCGAGTCTCACTAAGTTGCGGAGTGCCTCACTAGGTAGCTGAGGCTGGCCGCGAACCCGGATCCTCCGGACTCAGCCTCCCGAATGCTGGGATTACAAGCGTGCGCCACCACGCCCGGCTTTAAAGGGATCTTTTGCCAGGCGTGGTGGCACATGCTTGTAATTCCAGTACTTGGGAGGCTGAGATAGGAAGATCGCAGGTTCTCGGCCAGCCTCATCTACTTAGTGAGGCCCTCTGCAACTTAGTGAGACCCTCTTTTTTTTTTTTTTTTGTGGTACTGGGGATTGAACCCAGGAGCATTCTACCTCCCAGCTACACCCCCAGCCCTATTTTTTATTCATTATTTTGAAACAGGGTCTCACTAAGTTGCGGAGGGTCTCCCTAAGTAGCTGAGGCTGGCCTCGAACCCGGATCCTCTGGTCTCAGCCTCCCAAATGCTGGGATTACAAGCGTGCGCCACCACACCCAGCTCTAGTGAGACCCTCTTTCAAAATAAAGAATTAGCTGAGTGTGGTGACACATGCTTGTAATCCCAGTACTTGGGAGGCTGAGACCGGAGGATCTGGGTTCGCGGCCAGCCTCAGCTACTTAGTGAGGCCCTCCACAACTTAGTGAGACCCTGTTTCAAAATAAAGAATGAGAAATAGGGCTGGGGGTGTAGCTTGCAGGTAGAATGCCCCTGGGTTCAATCCCCAGTACCGCAAAAATAAATAAATAAATAAATAAATAAATAAATAAATAAATAAATAAATGAAAAATAAAAATAAAATAAATAAAGGAATCTTTTTAGTTCTCTGTGTCCCATTTCTTTTCTTTTCTTTTTTTTTTTTTTTGCGGTACTGGGGATTGAACTCAGGGGCATTCTACCTCCGAGCTACACCCCCAGCCCTATTTTTTATTCTTTATTTTGAAACCGAGTCTCACTAAGTTGCGGAGTGCCTCACTAGGTAGCTGAGGCTGGCCTTGAACCCGGATCCTCCGGTCTCAGCCTCCGGAATGCTGAGATTACAAGCGTGCGCCACCACACCCAGCTTCTGTGTCCCATTTCTTATGACTCCAATCCCCTGTCAAGTTAATCCCCACACACACACACACACACTGTGGTACTGGGGGTTGAACCCAGGGTATTTCTACCTCCAAGCTACACCTCAGTCCTTTTTGTTTTGAAACGGGATCTTGCTAGGTTGCTGAGCGTCTCGCTACCTTGTTGAGGCTGTCCTTGAACCTGTGCTCCTCCTGTCTCAGCCTCTCAAGTACTGAGATTACAGGTCCCTCTTCATCTTTTATGTTAAACTTTCCTTGTTCAAATCAGTGTGTGTGTCTTCTTTCTCTGATCGGACCCCAACTAATACAGCTCTACAACCCATTGTTGGCAATAATCATTTAAATATTACTTTCAAATTTGGAGAAATATCTGTTGAGGTTCAGATACAAGTTGTAAGCTTTCAAGGTATTTCACTTTTCTTGTTTTTTGTTTGTTTTGTTTTTGTTTTGTGGTTCTGGGGATTGAATCCAGGGGCATTCTCCAAGCTATACCCCCAGCCCTGTTTTATTTTTATATTTATTTACTTCTTTCTTTGCAGTACTGAGGATTGAATCCCCGAGGCATTCTACCTCTGAGCTACATCTCTAGACCTATTTTTTATTCTTTATTTTGAAACAGGGTCTTACTAAGGGTCTTTGCGGAGGGCCTCACTAAGTAGCTGATGCTGGCCGAGAACCTGGATCCTCCGGTCTCAGCCTCCCAAGTACTGGGATTACAAGCGTGCGCTACCATGCTGGGGCTTTATTTTTATTACGAAACAGGGTCTCACTAAGTTGATGAGAGTCTCACTACTAACTGACACTCTTTTTGAACCTGTGATCCTCCTGTCTCAGCCTCCCAAGTACTGGAATGACAGGCATGTGCCACCACACCAGGCAGCATTTCACATTTTATTTTTGTTTTTGCTTAGTGATTCATCTTTAAAACCTTTTGAATTAATGACACTTACTAACAGTGTGTCCCTGAAGTTGGGCTTTAGAGTGTTATTATATCTTTTTTTTTGTGTGGTACTGGGGATGGAACCTGGGGGCATTCTACCTCTGAGCTACAGCCTCAGCCCTATTTTTTATTCTTTATTTTGAAACAGGGTCTCACTAAGTTGTGGAGGGCCTCACTAAGCAGCTGAGACTGGCTGCGAACCCGGATCCTCCAGTCTCAGCCTCCCAAATGCTGGGATTACAAGCGTGGGCCACCACGCCTGGCTTTATTGTAGCTTATTTATTTATTTATTTATTTATTTATTTATTTTGCGGTACGGGGGTTGAACTCAGGGGCATTCTACCTCCGAGCTATACCCCCAAGCCCTATTTTTTATTCTTTATTTTGAAACCAGGTCTCACTAAGTTGCGGAGTGCCTCACTAGGTAGCTAAGGCTGGCCTCGAACCCGGATCCTCTGGTCTCAGCCTCCCGAATGCTGGGATTACAAGCATGCCCACCACGCCCGGCTATTGTATCTTTTTTAATGTGGATGTTTCATGTCAAATTAGCAAAGAAGTTACATCCTATTTCAGTGTGTTCATAGGATTCACTAATTGAATTATCAAACAACCCAAAAGCCTATTCATTGCTTCTATTCAGAGTGTATCTTTTCCCCTGAATCAATTACTGCTTTTTGTGTGAGCGGAGTGTTTTTTGTTACAATTTGCTTCTTTGTGTCAGAATAATTTATATTGGTTTAATCTCTTATCTGTGTTGCTTTTCTTTCATATTGCATTAATTTGAATTTAAAGATGACAAAGGAGCCAGGCATGGTGGCACATGCCAGTAATTCAAGTACTTGGGAGGCTGAGACAGGAGAATCATAGATTTGAGGCCAGCCTCAGCAACTTAGCAAGACCCTATTTCGAATCAAAAAATAAAAAGGGCTTGGCTGTAGCTGAGAGGTAGAATGCCCCTGGGTTTAAGCCCCAGTGCCAAAAAACAAAAGAGGGAGAAAGAGATCGAGCCAGATATGGTAATGCATACCTGTAATACCAATATTTGGGAGGCGGTCACAGGCCGATCCCAGGTTTGAGGCCAGCTTCAGCAATTTAGGGAAACCCTCAGCAACTTAGTGAGACACTGTTTCAAAATAAAATAGAATGCCCCTGAGTTCAATCCCCAGTACTGCAAAAAAAAAAAAAAATAATAATAATAAAATAATAAAATAAATAAATAAATAAATAAAATAGGGCTGGATGTGGTAATAATCCCAGTACTTGGGAGGCTGAGACAAGAGGACCCAGGTTCTAGACTAACCTAAGCAAGTAACAAGACTCTCAGCAACCTAGCAAGACCCTATTTCAAAACCAAAAAGGGCTGGAGGTGTAGCTCAGAGGTAGAAAGCCACTGAGTTCAATCCCCAGTACCACACACACACACACACACACACACACACACAGAGAAGAAAAAAATGTACACTGCTTTTCATTGCAAGCCCTACTGAAGGAGTAGAAAGGAGAGTATCCCCGACATACCGGCCCAGACAGTCAGAGGTCACAGTTTTCTCTGGCTGCTGGCGGAACTTTCCTTTGGACCAGCGCTAACCCAGCACCTGCTCTTCTTCCTCTATCATCTTGGACCTTCTTTAAATTATTTTTTTTTCTTTGCATGCTAGGCTAACACTCTGCCACTGAGCTACATCCCAGCCCTCCATAGACCTGACCTCACAGATGTAGGAAAATCTTCCTCTGGTCAAAACTCCCTCCTCCCCCGCCCCGAATCAGATGATGCCAGTGACCCACGCTGCCAGCCGGCGGCTGCAGGCCCAGCACTTGTCCCAGGCTCCATCAGTGTCAATCCCAGCCCACTACGTGGGAGCCAGCGACGGAGACCCTGCTCTGCAGACTGGGCAGCCTGCGGCGTCTGTGTCATGTGGGTGAATAGCAGTCGTGCCTGCCTTGATTGAGGACGGAGGAGGAGGTGACGTTCATGACCGCCCGCGCTACAGCGCCAAGCCCCGTGCACGTGCCCCGTGCGGTCTCAGCACGCTCTCTGGGAACCTGGCCACCATGCTGTGAGGAAGCCCAAGTGCGTGTGTGCAGAGGCCTGTGAAGAGGCCATATGCAGGGTTCTGGCTGACAGTTGGTCCCAGCTGCCACAGCTCATGTGAGAGATGAAGCCTGCAAGGCTCCCAGCCTGGAGTCACACACACACACACACTCACACGAACACACGCACGCATGCGCGCGCACACACACACACACACACACACTGCCTTCTAGCCTTCCCAGCTGGGGCCCAGGCACAGCAGAGCAGAGACTACTCAGCCCCCTTTGCTCTGCCTGAATTCCTGACCTAAGGTACCCAGGAGCCAGATAAAGCGATCATGTTGTACAGGGGTGACACTGGCTGGGCAGGGACGGTGCCATCTAGGGGGGACCAGGACCTCGGGCAGTGAGTTGCAAGAATCTTCAGCCCCGCCCTGGGTTCGGAGAACAACTGATGACGTAGATTCAAGAGGGAGGATCGGGGGTGGCATCAGAAGAGGAGGAACAAGATGGACCAGGAGATTACAAGAGCCCGAAACTGCAAAATTTCACTAGGGGGAGAGAAAATTGGCCAGTCACAAGGGGACCCTAAAAGGACCAATTAGAGTAGAGGTTCAAATAAGGGATTGAAACTAGACTGTGAACGCTGAGTCCCAGGAACCAAAGCAGACCAACTGAGAACAAACGAGGAAGTCACAAAATGGGATAGGAATTGGTCTCCCCAAAGCACCCCTTTTGGGGAGCCCCCCCCCTGCATCGGAGCCTTGCTGTCTTTCCCTGCCCACCGTCTAGTGCTGAATTCGTTCTCCATGTCCCGTGAGCTGCGTTCTTTTGCTTTTTGAAGACGCAGGTGGCAGAGGTAAGCTGCAGGCCTTGGGGTTGGGGCCCACTCCTTCCATCTCTGCTGCCGGGGGCTGCTATCTTGGTGTGACACCAGGAAATCCCAGGTGCTGTGTTACGCAGCAGCTGGAAAAAAAAGGAACTTAGAGAGATTGGTGGGGGGCACCCCAAGAATAGCTTGGCGGGACCTGGTGACGAATCGCCTTGGGCCTGAGGGAGACGTCACATTGTAACAGCCAGAGCCGGTTGGATCCAGGGACCAGAGGACAGTGCAGCGCCCTGAAGGGGCGACGCTCTGAGGGAGGTGGGCGCTGTCTGGGGCGGGCTTGGAGTGTTAGGAGCCACGGGGACGGCCACCTCTCTTTCCTTCCGCCCTGAGCCTCTGGATGGGAAGGTGGCGGTGAAGCTGGGTGGGGACTTGGGGGCAGCAGGCCACGGGGTTGGGAAGTGGGAGCCCTGGGGCACATCTTCCACAGGTGACAGAAACAAGGTCGCAGCTCGCAGGGGAGGGACTGCAGCTTCCTGGGCACTTCTGGGTCGTGGGCCACAGAACACCAAGTTCAGGGGCCCCGTGGCACAGGCCACAGCCTCAAGTGCCACCAGGCGTGGCTGGCTGGTAGATGCGGTGGGGCGTCTACCCTCCTGCTTCCTGGCAGCCTTGATGGTGGCTGCGCCCGCACAGCTCCAAGCACGGTGCACAGAATACTAAAAAATTTAAATGCTGCAATCAGGACTCTGGGAGGAACGTAGCTGGAATTATTGAGGGAAATTTACAAGTTAAATAACCTAAAATGCTGTCGATGCAAATGGCAGTACACTGGCGAGGACTCGGGGAGCCTGAGAATGGCTTGTCCTCCCTCAGAGAAGAAAGGGGTCAGGGAGGAGGCGCAGAGCCAGGGAAAGCGGGGGACCCCGTGCTCCCCGGCGGGTACCATGTCCACACGTTCCGCTGCAGCCTCCCTGCCTCCTCCCGCTCAGCGCTAGAAGCTCCTGCCTCTGCGGCCACCAAAATGACCTCTACTGCTTTGGCATCACCCTGGGGGCCTTTGGCTGAGAAGGTCCAGGCTGTCAGGTCCCAGGCCAAGTGGCGACAGCTGTCTAAGCTCTCACCGAGGCTGCGCAGTGGAACAGCTGGGTGGAGGCCGGGCCTCGAAGCCTCAAGCTGGGCATCCCCTTGGGCCAGCTGTGGCCTGACCAGCAGGCGGCACATACCCTGCTGTGAGCAGGAGGTGCCAACCAAGCGCTATAGTCTCACACACAGCCCATAGGACAGAGGCCCCAGGGGCCCAGTCCTGCGGCTGCGGCCCCCGATAGCTGGGCCAGAAACAGCTGCCATAGACAGACAGACAGACAGACAGACAGACAGACTGCAGCTCTGTGGCAGCAAGCAGGGGACACGCTGGAGCAATACATTTGTATCCCAGAAGTTCTGAAACATGGCACCTCAAACCAAGGGGCTTAAACGGTAGCAGTGTCTGTGTGGTCTCCTGGTTCTGGAGCCCAGATGTTCCAGATGCAGGCATTGACAGGGCCATGTCCCTCCGCCCCCCATAGGCGCCAGGGAGGGGGTCTATTCCAGACCTTTCCCACCCGTGTACTAACCAGGCCCGACCCTGCTTAGCTTCCGAGATGGGACGAGAGAGGGAGTGTTGAGGGTGGTGTGGCCGTAGATTGTTCCAGGCCTTTCTCTGGCTTCTGCTGGTCCCTTGGTGCGGGGCAGCATGGCTCCATACTTGACACTCTCCTTGAAAGTCTGTTTGTCTCCTGTCCAAGACTTCCCTCTTTTTTTTTTTTTTTTTTTTTTTTTTTTTTTGTCAGTACTGGGGATTGAACCCAGAGGCATTTTACTTCCAAGCTACATACCTCTGACCCTATTTTTTATTCTTTTATTTTGAAACAGGGTCTCACTAAGTTGCAGAGAGCCTCACCAAGTAGCTGAGGCTGGCTGAGAACCCAGATCCTCCTGTATCAGCCTCCTAAGTACTGGGATTACAAGGGTAATCCACCACGCCCGGCTCCCTCTTTTTTTATTTTGATTTTTTTATGATACTGGGGATCGAACCCAGGGGCATTCTACCTCCAAGTCACACTCCCAGCCCTTTTTATTTTGAAACAGTCTTACACAGTTACTGAGGCTGCCCTTGAACCTGTGATCCTCCTGTCTCAGCTTCCCATGTACTGGGATTACAGGTGTGCGCCATCATGCCCAGGAAGATTACTTTATAAGGACTTTATAATCTTCCCCTCTTTATAAGGACATTAGTCACATTGGATTAGGGTCCACCCTGATGACCATTTTTTGGGGGGGAGGGAGTGGAGTACTAGGGGTTGAACCTAGAGGCATTCTAGCTCCAAGCTGCACCCCAGACCACCCCGCTCACCAGTACCCTTCATGCCAAATGGAGCGTACGGGAGTTTAGGAGCTCAACCTGCATCTGATTTGGGTCCAGCTCTCGGCCTCTGAAATTGCAGTCAGGGGCCAGGCCCCGAGGAGCCCGGACAGAGTCACCCTCCTCACTTACAGCTTCAATGTGAGCTTCACGTGCAGATCTCAAGTCAAACTTTGCAAGCAGCACCCACCCCTGGCTCACTGTTCCCTCCTCCCCCACCCAGATACTCCGTGGTGGCCCAGGACCGAACAGCTGCGTGCAGGCGACCTTCCAATGGAAGTGTCTGTCCCGTGAGCAAAGGGAGGGACACTCCTCCCATGCCTGATTTTATGCCCAGCTGTCACCAGTGAGCATGGGGTCCCGGGCCACTCCCACCCCTTCGCTGGCTCTCCTTGGTGGCCAAGGAGATGCCTCCCGGTGCCAAGATTTCTCCTCTATCAGGGACAGCAGAGAGGGGGGGGTCTCAGGGAATCCCTGGCAAAACGCCTTGCTCAAGCGGGACCCACAGCCCTTCTTTGGCTCTCCAGGAAGCGGGAAGCAGGATGTGTGAGGCTTTTACCTGCCAAGCACTCTGTGCCTGGCGCCTCAGTCCCCCGGCCACCTTTGGTGTGACTGGGCTTGGAGTGAATACAGAAGGCCATTGTGTTGGCCGCAGGAGTCGCAGATAAAGAGCGGGGTTCCTCTACGGCAGGACCGGGACCAGTGGCAGTGCAGCATGAACCTGACCCAGGGCATGCTCGTGCGCCAACCTTGGGGACACGACGCTGAGGGGTTGTTACAAGCTCTGTGTGTCCCTAATATGGAATACACAGCCCAGCTCTGGACATGTGCCTATCCTCTGTAAGCCAGCTGGCTTCTCCTCCTCTGCCAAGCCTTCTTAGGTATATCTTGCTGCAGCCAAACTATGTCTCCGTCTCCCCATCTCAGCCAGAGCACGCATTGCGTGGACTACATAGTGAGGTCCAAATGAGACTATATGCGACATTTAAGTGCAACTTCAAGCAAACCAAGAAATCTACCACCATGTGTCATGTTGTGGATCTATCTTGGACTTTTCAATCTGCAGACTCAAATTTTGGAGAAATTTTTGTGTATTTTTTTTTTACCAATAACTTCCTTTTTTTATTATATTCTTTGTTCTTTATTTGCAAAATTCCTATTTGGGCACCATGGATTTATCTTCTGCTTTTATTTTCCTTCCTGATTTCCCAGAGTTGAAGGCATGAAATATGGATTGAAAATGTACCCCATCCAGGCATGGTGGTGCATGGTACGTGGGAGGCTGAAACAGAAGGATCACAGGTTCGAGGAGAGCCTCAGCAAATAGTGAGACTCTCAACCTAGCAAGACCCTAGTTTCGAAATAAAAATAAAATAGGGTTAGGGGTGTAGCTGAGAGGTTGAGTGCCTCTGGGTTCAATCACCAGTACCAAAAGAAAAAAAAAAAAAGGTAACCCAGAGCCGAGTGTGGTGGCACACGCTTGTAATCCCAGCATTCAGGAGGCTGAGACCGGAGGATCCGGGTTCGCAGCCAGCCTCAGCTACCTAGTGAGGCATTCCACAACTTCGTGAGACTCAGTTTCAAAATAAAGAATAAAAAATAGGGCTGGGGGTGTAGCTTGGAGGTAGAATGCCCCTGAGTTCAATCCCCAGTACCGCCAAAAAAAAAAAAAGGTACCCCAAAGTCTCTGTAATGTAAAATTAGACCCACTCATAAACATGTCTTCATGATTTTTCAGTATAATAAGGATAGAAAGATTCTATAAGCTACAAAAAAAAAAAAAAAAAAAAAAACAACTTTAATAGGAAGGACTCATGATCAAAACGCCCTCAGGCTTGTCATCAACAACACTAGAAGTTGGCGTTGTCTTCGACTCTCTGAGGGGAAATGGTTCCCAAGTAAGATTTATATACCCAGCTGTGTTAGCAAGCAAATGTTAGGGTAAAATAAATGTTCAGATACACAATGGCTCAGAAGTTTACTTCTCAAGCAGCTTTTCTTAGGAAGCTACTGAAGGATGTGCTCAGTCACAATGGGAAAAATAAAGCAATTCAGATCAAGAAGTTGATCCAGGAATCATGGTCTGCTCCTGAGCGAAGCAAAAGTCATCTCCAGGAAACTAGTTGGGCACCAGCTGCAGACATCCACTCACCTACAAAGGAGCCGGGCAGAGGCCCTAGGAGGTTATTTTTGTTTATTTATTTTGTGTGTGCGTGACAGTGGGGATTGAACCCAGCGGCACTCTACCTCTGAGTTCGACTCCCAGCCTTTATTTATTTTTATTTTGAAGCAGGGTCTTGAGCCAGGTGTTGTACTGCACGCCTGTAATCCCGGTACTTAGGAGGCTCCAGGTTCAAGGTCAGGCTCAGCAACTTAGTGAGATCATCAATAATTTAATGTGAGCCGGGCATGGTGGCGCAGGCTTGTAATCCCAGCATTCGGGAGGCTGAGACCGGAGGATCTGGGTTCGAGGCCAGCCTCAGCTACCTAGTGAGGCACTCTGCAACTCAGTGAGACTCGGTTTCAAAATAAAGAATAAAAAATAGGGCTGGGGATATAGCTCAGAGGTAGAGTGCCCCTGAGTTCAATCCCCAGTACCGCAAAAAAAAAAAAAAAAAAAAAAATTTAATACGGTACAGATGAAAGGATCACCTAGAGGAGTCTGGCCTCCCGCGAAGGGCAGGCAACCTGGAGGTGGGAACTCTCTTTTTGTGACTCCTATTGGACTATTAACTACTATTGGACTCTAAATTTTTGTCATTTTGTTAAAATTACAAGAAAGCAAGGCGCCCAAAGAGTTGCACGGACGTGTCGTGTGCATGATGGGTCTGTGCCCCCTCGCGAGGTCCCCTAGCGGTCGCGGAGGACCGACCCACGATTACCACGCGGTGGCCTGGCCCTTACACCTGGGGCCTGCCAGGGCCACGTGGCCTCCGCCCGACCGGCAGCGGGGCTGGAATCGGAGGTGTGGCCTGGGAGAACGCGCCCGGGGCGGGCGCTGAACGGGCTCCCGGGAGTAGAGGCGACACGAGGTGGCCGGAGCCTGGCGCGGCGTGGGGACCCTTGCACCTCCCGGGCTTCTGCTGGAAGTGTGCACCGCGGGACGGGAGCTCCACCGGACGTCGATCCCGCACCTGCCGCCAGGTGGCGCCAGAGCCCGCGCCAGCCCGCAGCCTCCCAACATGGTCAAAGCCGGACCAGGACCGGCTTCTCGCAGGCGCCCTCGGAATGGTGGTGGTGGTGGTGTGTGTGTGTGTGTTGGGGGGGGGGGGGTGTCAATGCAAAATTTAAAATATTCAAACGCAGATCGAATAATATAACAAAAAGGCTGGCCCAGTTTCCCTGGGCCCCAGCCCAGGCCCTGCCACCCTGTTTATCTCTTAAAATACGGTCCCAGACATCCCATCACTTCATCTGTAAATATCTCAGCTCCTAACTCTATGAAATAAGAACTCTTTTAAGAAATGTGTATTTGGAGCCGGGCATGGTGGCGCACGCTTGTAATCCCAGCATTCGGGAGGCGGAGACCGGAGGATCCGGGTTCACGGCCAGCCTCAGCTACCTAGTGAGGCACTCTGCAACTTAGTGAGACCCGGTTTCGAAATAAAGAATAAAAAATAGGGCTGGGGGTGTAGCTCGGAGGTAGAATGCCCCTGAGTTCAATCCCCAGTACCACACACACACAAAAAAAGAAATGTGTATTTAATCCAGGTGTGGTGGCGCATGCTTGTAATCCCAGCATTCGGGAGGCTGAGACCAGAGGATCCGGGTTCGAGGCCAGCCTCAGCTACCTAGTGAGGCACTCCGCAACTTAGTGAGACTTGGTTTCAAAATAAAGAATAAAAAATAGGGTTGGGGGTATAGCTCGGAGGTAGAATGCCCCTGAATTCAATCCCCAGTACCGAGAAAAAAAAAAGAAATGTGCATTTAATCCGGGTGTGGTGGAGCACACCTGTGATCCCGGTACTTGGGAGGCAGAGACGAGAGGATTGCAGGTTGGAGGACAGCCTCCACAACTTAGCAAGACCCTCAGCAAGATTAACAAGACCCTGTTTCAAAACAAAAGGTAACAAAAAGGACTGGGAGTATAGCTTAGAGGTACAATGTCCCTGGGTTCAACTCCCAGTACCATTTTTTTTTTTTTTTTTTTCAGTACTGGGAATTGAACCCAGGAGCATTCTACCTCTGAGCTACCACCGCATCCAGCTCCTGGGTCTCTTTGCTCACTCATTGGTGACAAATGACAAGTACACAGTGCACGCCTACTGTGCGCTAGGTGGCAGGGTGTGGTAGCCAGCAAGCCAGCGCCGACGTCCCTTGCAGAGAAGGCAGGACCCATCAGGGGCGAGGCGCAGGTGCAGACCACCGCCATGAGCGGAGGTCTCCCGGTGAGATGTGCCGGGGTGTCCTGAGGTGGCCCCCGCCAACCTGCTCAGCGCCTCCCCGGGGGACAGTGGACCTCCCCTGACTCTGCAGCACCCCTTCCTCTCTACTCTGCCCTCGGCTTCTCTCTCCCCGAGCCTCACGCTGCTCTCCCCACTGGCTTCCCCTGTGCTTCTGGGCCACAGGGTGCAAAATGAGGTGCCCTCGGGGCCCAAGGAGGCTCGTTGGAGGTGCAGCCTCCTGGGGAGGCTCCGAGTCAGTCAGAAACCCCGGCCTGTCACCCGCTGGACCATCCGCTATGGGGGGGGGGCACCTGTCCCTGGGGCCCAGAAATCCCTGTTCAGAGGTCACCAACCAAGACAGTTTGCCCCAGCCTCAGCTCTTGTCAATAAGAGGGTGCTGAGAAAACCTTGCTGCCTCGCCGGGCGTGGTAGCGCACGCTTGTAATCCTAGTACTTGAGAGAAGGATCCGGGTTCGTGGCCAGCCTCAGCTACTTAGTGAGGCCCTCCACAACTTAGTGAGACCCTGTTTCAAAATGAAGACTAAAAAATAGGACTGGAGGTGTAGCTCGGAGGTAGAATGCCCCTGGGTTCAATCCCCAGTACTGAAAACAAACAAACAAACAAACACCTTGCTGCCTAAAGGGTATCCTCTCCTGTCCTGAAAACACCTGCTACTAGCTGGGCGTGGTGGCGCACGCTTGTAATCCCAGCATTCGGGAGGCTGAGACCGGAGGATCCGGGTTCGCGGCC
>PVLC010040918.1:0-13224 GCA_004027655.1 Graphiurus murinus
TAGACCTTTTTATTTTTTTATTTTAAAACAGGTTCTCACTATGTTGCTGAGCCTGGCCTTGAACCTGCAATCCTCCTGTCTCAGCCCCCCAAGTACTGGGATTACAGGTGTGCACCACCACACCTGGATCAGACAGTGCCTTTTTATTCTTAGTATCCAGTTTGTCTTCCTCAAGTAAGGATAATTATACCAATCAGTTACCAAAAGCTTAACAGTCTTGCCTGGTGACTGGCTTCTTAAATAATGATGAAAAGGGCAACTGAAATGGAAATATAATCTGTTACTGACATGAATGTTTCTTGTCAGGCAGCAGCTAACCCAGCTCATGTGACACAGGAAATCAGGTGTCAACACTGACTGACTCTGGCAACTAGATATTCTGGCCTCAGACAAGAGAACCTCAGTTCTTGCTTCCGCTTTCCTTCTGCCTTCCATTTTCATCTGTGCATTTTTAGGGTATGTAGGTGTAGAAAGGAAAGGGGAACTCCGCACTGGGGACTGCCTGGAACTTCCCTTTGCTTCCTGGTGGGTCCCAGACATGGCCCTCCATTAGGCCTGGCCCTGGTACCATTTCCTCTCTTGCCATCTGTTCCCAGCCTCCTGTGTAATCATAAAGTCACCTTAGAATGGACGTTGCTGAGACATGTTAGAATTACAAAAGGGAAGGCTTGGGGTGTAGCTCAGAGGTGGAGCATGTGCTTAGCATGAATGAGGCCCTGGGTTCAATCCCCAGCTCCAAAAAAAATTGTGAAAGGGAAATGGTGTGCAATTACAGCATGAATCATGTGTCCAAAATCGCCCTGAAACACACTAGATCTTTTTTTTTTTTTTTTTTGCGGTACTGGGGATTGAACTCAGGGGCATTCTACCTTCGAGCTATACCCCCAGCCCTATTTTTTATTCTTTATTTTGAAACCGAGTCTCACTAAGTTGCTGAGTGCCTCACTAAGTAGCTGAGGCTGGCCTCGAACCCGGATCCTCTGGTCTCAGCCTCCCAAATGCTGGGATTACAAGCGTGCGCCACCATGCCCGGCTCATGCTAGATCTTAATGTAGGAGGCTGTAATACACAGGAACTTTTCAGAGAAACCCTATGCCACAAGGAAAGAAAACTTATGTGATAGGTGGCATCTCATCTGAAAGCCCAATTGGTAAACCAGACAAAATTTGAGCAGAAAAAGTTTACCCTAACAGCCCCTGGTTTGGTTGTGGAAGGTCTACCCTAGTGTTTTGAGTTTCTTTGACCAATAGCCCTTATCCCAATAGGGCAATGATACGTAATTGCCATTTCCCACACTTGCATGATAGTACTGAGTATTAGACAGCAGTGTTTCTCAAACTTTAGATGTGTATACAAACCTCCTGGGGATCTTGTTAAACTAGATTCTGATTTAGGAGTTCTCAGGTGGGCATTTCCAATGAATCTTAAGTGACATCAATGCTGCTGGTCTGTACTTGGAGAAGCAAGGCTGTGTTAAGTAGAAGAAACAAGATAAGTAGAAATACATAAAGGAAGGATGAGGAAAATATAAATTTAATGTGGAAGCCTGTGCTAAAAGTCTCCAAGTCAGGCCAGTCACCCCCCAAGCCAGGCCTGACAGTCCCGGATTTCTGGGGAATCTGCAGATCTTAACTTACTCACTTATGGCAACTACCTTGAGTGCCATTAGGACCCACACAAAAGACAGGCCACCCAAACAGGAAACCATTAACTTTTTATTCTTATTTTTATTTTTCATAGTACTGGGAATTGAACCCAGGGCCATCCTACCTCCAAGCTACACCCCCAACCCTCTTTATTTTTTGATTTTGAAACAGGGTCTCACTAAGTTGCTAAGGGTCTTGCCCAGTTGCTGAGGCTGGCCTTGAACCTGTGATCTTCCTGTCTCAGCCTCCCAGATACTCAGGTTACAGGGTTGTGCCACCATGCCTGGCTTCGATTCATTCATGATCATTTCTTTGGGCCCTGCTAATGCCATCCCATCTGTGAATAGTTTGAGCAAAATAAATGCCCCATGGTGAGACAAAGATCATATCAAGACTGGGAAGATGACCCAACACCCCAAAGCATCTTGTGATGACTGGACTGATGTCATCCGCACATACCTCCCCCTACCCATGACTCTCCAAGCTTCCCTTACAAAGAGACCTGTGAGCCTTCAAGGTGTGTCTTTCACTCTGGAGATGACCCGCATTCTCCCTTGAATGTGTATTTCTTGCTTTCCTAAATAAATACCTATGTCTCTGACTGGCTCATGTTGAAATTTTTTTTGGTCACGTAGGACAAGGACCCTGCTGGTCCTGATTTGGGTTCTCCTCCCTCCCCCACTGGGAACTCTTCCTGACCCTTCATGGAACTAGGTCTTCTCCCATACAGTATAGAGTAACCTCAGTAGGTTTAAGAGGGTGATTCTGTTCCATTGTATGAATAAATTTATAATTTTAAGAAAGGTATTTTTAAAAATCATAATTATACTTTTGTGTACCAATGAATTCTATTACCATTGTATGTTTTGTTATGCTTGACCTGTGTTTTTCAGCTAGTTGAACTAGTTAAAGAGTATTTGAACTGCAGAATTTGAATTGCAGAAGTCTAACAAAATTTACATGCTTAGCAAGTTTGTGTTAATTTTATATATAAGTCTGCATTAGGTGTTCCAAGTGTATCAAACAATCAGATATTCTGAATTTAAAACTGGCTTGAAATGTCTAGGGGGGTTTGAATAACTATGTAAATGGCATAAGAATTCAGAGAAATTTAACCATGTAAATTTGAATTAATTGAGCATTAAAGAATAAGATAAAGAAACAAATACATTTAAACAATTCATAGATCAAATAAAATATTATAATGGAAGCTGGGAGTGGTGGCCAACACCTATAATCTTGGTCCTTGGGAAACTGATATAGGAATACCACAGGTTCAAAGTCAGCCCCAACAACTTAGCAAGACTCTGTTTCAAAAAGAAAATAAAAAATAAAAGTCTGGGGTATAGCTCAGTGGTAGAATGCCTCTGGGTTCAATCCCCAGTTCAGAAAGAGATAGAGAGTGATAAATAAATAATTAAATAAATAAATACTACATACATACATATATAAATACATAAATAAATACATAGGAACTGTAATGACAATAAAATACTATATATCAAAATTTGTGGGATAAAATTGAACTGATAGTTATAGGAAAATTCCTACTTTTTTTTTTTTTTTGGTGCTAGGGATTAAACATAGGGCTTTGCACACACTAGGCAAGTACTATACAACTGATCTATTATCCTCAGCCCCAAATTCATACTTTTTAATACTGAGGTTATTTAAGAGGAAAGGCTAAACATTAGGAGTTAGAAAAAGAGCAACATGCTGGGCATGATGCTGTTCACCTGTAATCCCAGTACTTGGGAGGTTGAGACAGAAAGATTCCAGGTTTGAGATTAGCCTCAGCAAGACTCTCAGTAACTTAGTGACACCTTGTTTCAAAAAAATAAAAATTAAAATTAAGGGCTAGGGCTACAGCTTAGAGATAGAATCCTCCTAGGTTCAATCCCTAGTACACACACACACACACACACACACACACACACACACACACGAGAAAGAAAAGAGAGAAAGGGAAGAAAATAATAAAGATAACAGAGATTAGTAAAATATGTAACATAGAAAATAAGGAAAATCGCTGGGTGTGATGGCGCATGCTTGTAATCCCGGAACTTGGAAAGCTGAGACAGAAAGAGCGCAGGTTTGAGATCAGCCTCAGCAACTTGGCAAGACTCTTAGTAACCTAGTGAGACCCTGTTTCAAAAAAAAAAATGAAGGATTAGGGGAGTAGTTTAGAGGTAGAATCCTCCTAGGTTCAATCCTAGTAATACATACAAAGAAAGGAAAGGAAAAGAAAAGAGAAAGGAAGGAAAGAAAGAAAGACAAAGAAAAGAAGGAAGGAAGAAGAACAGCAATAGGAGGGAAAGGGAAGAAAATAATAAAGTAACAGATTATTAAAATATGTAACATAGAAAATAAGGAAAACTACCTGGCATGATGGCACACACTTGTAATCCCAGTACTTGGGAGGCTGAGACAGGAGGATCGCAGGTTCACAGCCAGCCTCAGCTATTTAGTGAGGCCCTCCGCAATTTAGTAAGACCCTGTTTCAAAATAAAGAATAAAAAAATAGGGCTAGGGGTGTAGCTCAAAGGTAGAATGCCCCTAGATTCAATCCTCAGTACCACAAAAAAAAAAAGAAGAAGAAGGAAAGAAAAAGAAAAAATAGAAAATCAGAATGGTTCTACAACCATTTTCAAAGATAAGATTAATAGCTAGGCATGGTGGCGTAGTCAGGAGGCCCTCCGCAACTTAGTAAGACCCTGTTTCAAAAATAGAAATATAAAAATAGAGCTAGGGGTTTAGCTTGGAGGTAGAATGCCCCTGAGTTCAATCCTCAGTACTACCAAAAAAAAAAATGGGATTAATAAACTGGATGTGGCAGCTCATATCTATAATCCCAGTATTTAGGAGGTTGAGACAGGAGTATCACATGTTCAAGGACAGCCTCAGCAATTTAGTGAGGCCCTCAGCAATTTAGTGAGACCCTGTTTCTAAATATAATATAAAAACTGGAGGTGTAGCTCAAAGGTAGAATGCCCCTAGATTCCATCTCTAGCGCGCGTGCGCACACACACACACACACACAGAATTGGTAGTTTAAAAATTCCACAGAGATTAAATATAATTTTCCATTACTGTTAACATTTTACCAAATATGAAACGGGTGTAGAAAAAACAGAACATGCCCAAACATATATCTAAACAGAAACTCCAGAGGGATTAGAGCATCAAGGCAAAAGACAAAATCATAAAGGTTTTGGAAGCTGCAGATCTTTATAGCTTGATGATGGGGAACTATTTTTTTTAAGACATTAAAATCACAAACTATAGAAGAACCAATTGACAATAAAAAAAAAAAGTTTGCCAGGCCTGGTGGCAGTGCATGCCTGTAAGCTAACATGAGACCAGAGGACTGCAAGTTCAAGACCAGCCTCAGCAATTTAGCAAGACCCTGGCTCAAAGCAAAACATAAAAAGAGCTAGGAACTGGATGTGGTGGTGCATACATGTAATCCTAGTACTTGGGAGGCTGAGACAGGAGGATCACAGATTCAAATCCAGCCTCAGCAATTTAGTGAGGCTTTCAGCAACCTAGTAAGACCCTGTTTCCAAATAAGAAATAAAATCGGGCTGGAGGTGTAGCCCGGAGGTAAAATGCTTCTGGGTTCAATCCTCAGTACCACAAAGTAAATAAATAAATAAATAAATAAATAAATAAATAAATAAATAAATAAATAAATAAATAAATAAATAAATAAATAAATAAAAAAAAACGGTTGGGATGCATCTCAGTGGTAAATTGTCTCTGAGTTTGATTCCCAGTACAACAAAAATAAATAAGAACTTTTATTTCAAAATACCAAAATGAAGTTTTTTCAGTACTCAGAATCATGTCTCAAACATGCTAGGCAAGTACTCTATCATTGTGCTATGATCCTAATCGTTTCTTCTCTTTTTTTTTGGGGGGGGGGGGTTTACTGGGGATTGAACTCAGGGGCGTTCTACCTTCCAGCTATACCCCTAGCCCAATTTTTATTCTTTATTTTGAAACCGGGTCTCTCACTAAGTTACAGAATGCCTCACTAAGTAGCTGAGGCTGGCCTCGAACCCGGATCCTCCAGTCTCAGCCTCCCAAATGCTGGGATTGTAAGCGTGCACCACCATGCCCGGCTTTTTGTTTTGTTTTGTTTGTTTGTTTTTGGTACTGAGGATTGAACCCAGGGGCAGTCTACCTCCAAACTATACCTCCAGCTCCCTTTTTTTTTTTTTTTTGAAACAGGATCTTCTAAGTTGCTGAGGGTCTTAATTACTGAGGCTGGCCTCAAACCTGTGATCCACCTGTCTCAGGCTCCCAAGCACTGGAATTACAGGCATGTGCCACTGCACTGGGCTGCATTCTCTCTTCTGACTCACCAAATCCACCTGCCTTCCAAGCCCATCTGAACCTCCACCTCCACAGGGAGCCTTCTGTAATTGCTCAAGGGCTCTGAACATTTACTGAGTTTATAGCCAGGACTCTGAAGTTTTGTGACTAATTGCTCTCCAGGAAAATTAAATTTAACATATGCAAACTAAACTCTTACTAGTTGAAAAGCCTGTAGTGTGAGATGCAGCAAAGGAGCAAGAGGGAGATCAATTTAAAATAGTCCTCACTAGAATCCCCCTGGGCTCAATCCCAGTACCAAAAAAATAATAATAATAAATAGTCTTTACTTGCTGGGCATGGTAACTGCATGCTTGTAATCCCAGTACTTGGGAGGCTGAGACAGGAGGATTGCAGGTTCCAGGACAACCTCAGCAATTTGGGGAAAATTTCAGCAACTTAGCAAGACCCTATTTTTTTTTCGGTACTGGGGATTGAACTCAGGGGTTTTCTACCTCTGAGCTATACCCCCAGCCCTATTTTTTTATTCTTTATTTTGAAACAGGGTCTCATTAAGTTGGGGAATGCTTCAGTAGGTGGCTGAGGCTGCCCGTGAACCAGGATCCTCCAGTCTCAGCCTCCCGAATGCTGGGATTACAAGTGTGCACCACCACGCCCTGCTGCAAGACCCTATTTCAAAGTAAAAAATGAAAAAATAAAGACTGGGGCTGGGGGTGTAGCTCAGAAGTAGAATGCCCCCTGAGTTCAATATCCAGTAGCATGGTGGTTACATGCCTGTAATCCCAGCTACCCAAGAGGTTGAGGCAAGAGGGTCACAAGTTCAAAGCCAGTCTGGGGCAACTTAATGAGACCCTGTCTAAAAAAAATTTTTAAGGGCTGGGGAGGCAGCCTGGTAGAACACTTGCCTACCATGGGGAAAGCTGAGGGTTTGAAAGAAGAACAAATGAAAGTAAAAGAGGAAAAGTTCTCACTCTCCCTGTAAGGAGTTATCTATGAAAAACAGCTGAGAAGGAGGCAAAGCTCATGGCTTACAGCCCTTGAGGAGGTGGGGAGCAGCAGATGTGGTGCAGCCAGCAGCTCTACCGACCTGACTTTCAGTCCGGACTCTCTGGCCTGACCTTACTTTTCTCTACAGTGGTGCAGCCCTTCCTGGTTGTGGTGGGAATTACCATGATGTGCTGAGGGCAGTGCCCAGCCTAGTAAGCAGAGAAATAATAGTGACCCTCGGCCATGAAGATGGGTAGGACTTCAACAGGTGCAGATGGAGGAAGTTCTTCAAGATTCGGAGAACAACTGGGCGTGGTGATGCACGTCTGTAATTCCAGTATTTGGGAGGCTGAGACAGGAGGATCACAGGTTCAAGGACAGCCTCAGCAACTTAGCAAGACCCTATTTCCAAGTTAAAAAATAAAAATTGGTCTGGTGGTATGGCTTAGAGGTAGAATGCCCCTGGGTTCAATCCCTCACACACACACACACACACACACACACACACACACACACACACACACACAACACACACCAGGCAGAGCTTAGCAAGTTTCTTCTGGTGAGCAGTGCAGTGTGCTAGGGAACACAGTTGAAACAGAGGAGTCCAGGAAAGGGGATCAGCTCTGGATATGTTATAGAAAAAGGGAACAGATCTGAGAGGTATGTGCTTAATCCTGTGGGTAAGGGTATTGGGCCATCTGACAATCAGGAAGCATGCTTGTCTCTAAGAAGACCCTGTGAAGAGTTGAATCAGGGAAACTGATTAAAATATTGCAAAAATTTACTGTTTGGGATGGTAGTACAAAACTAATAATGTCATAGATAGTTGAGAATTATTATTTACATTTTGCTTCTATACAAACATGAAAAAGAATAAAAACTGACAGAATTATTAGGAATATATAGCTTTGACAGAAATTCTATTGGTAGTTGAAACTTCCAATAATGGGGCTGGGGGTTAAGTTCAGTGATAGAGTACTTACCTGGCATGTGTGAGGCCCTGGGTTTGATTCCCAGCACTGCAAAGGAAAAAAAAATTCCCCCCAATAATGTTGTCAGTAAACAATAATTATTGTTTATGTGTGTATGTGCTACTGGGGATTGAACTGAGGGACGTTCTACTACCAGCCCTTTTTATTTTTTATTTTGAGACAGGCTCTTGCTAAGTTGCCCAGGCCGGCCTTGATCTTGCCATCTTCCTGCCTCAGTCTCCTCCCCTCCACAATCATTTTAATTGCTAAAACTATAAAATACAAATATAAGAATTTCATCACAAGGAAAACTGTGTGAGTGACTCACTGCTGTCAGTGACAAACCTGGGTAGCATCACTGACTCTTCTTTCAAGGGGGTAGACAGAGGGGAGGGCAGATTGATGGAGTGATTTTTTTTTTTTTTTCGTACATTATACTTATACATCTTAGTGAAATTCATAATGATATATTCATGCACACCACATCACTTGGTTTATTTCCCTTCCCACACCTTCCTTCCTGGCTTCCTCCCTCCCCAGACATGATGGTGAGACTAATAGTGACACATTCATATATGCACATAACATTATTTTGTTATTTCCTTCCCCAGGCCTTCCTTTTCCCTCCCCAATCTGAGAGCAAGCATATTTAAAGCTTGCTTTCATTTTTAAATTATCAAGACAAATAGTTATCATGTAACAAACTATAGTTATCCTCTAACAAAAATATGGGCAAATTAATTTAAGGCTAAGCTAAATTCTCTGTGGTCTTTGCAGTATCTGAAAATCCTAATGTTCACCACTCTTTACCAGACCAGGCTTTTAAAAAACCCTGAAAGCTCGTCTTAGCCTATCAGTCAAAGATGTCGAAGAAGGATTTTCTTCCATCACGTGCACTTAACCTTTGACCTTAGAGTCTCTCTTACCCTACCAGAAATTAAGATACAGATAAAATAATTAGGAAGAGCTGGGCATGGTGGTGCACACCTGTAATCCTAATACTTGGGAGGCTGAGACAGGAGGATCGTGGGTTTAAAACCAGCTTCAGCAACTTAATGAGACCCAGTTTCAAAATAAAAATTAAAATAGAGATGGAGAAGTAGTTTAGAAGTAGTACACCCCTAAGTTCAATCCCTAGTACAATAATAATAATAATAATAATAATAATAATAATAATAATAATAAAGAAATATCATGAAATGTTTTATTTGTGATTTTCTGACAAGGGGATATGTAGCCCCCTAGGGTTTAGATATGAGGGAGAGCAGTTTTTTGTCACAACTAGACTTTTCTGGGGACAAAACTCAGGGGTGTTCTACCTCCAAGCTACACCCCAGCTTTATTTTAAAACAGGGTCTCAACAAGTGTGCTGAGGGTCTCACTCTAAGTTGATAAACTCAGGATTGAAATGGACTGAATTATTCATGAGGGCACAATCCACTTATAAATAATGCTAATATATTCTGTACTTCTTTGGGCTACTAAAAACAAACCAAAAAGCTCCTTGCTTTAGGCAACTATAAATTTGTTTTGAAAATCAAATCCGGATGACTAAATTTTGCTAAGTACAAGTCTTACTTATTTCCATTTCCTGGGTGTTATCCAGTGAATGTACAACAGAATATTTCTAGTCCATCAGGAAATGCTACTGTACAAGCCAGGAAGTCTGCCATCATATGAAGTATATAGCTTCACTGATGAAGAAAATATCCTTTCTTAAAAATTAGTTCAAAAAGAGCTCTTCCAGCCGGGCATGGTGGCACATGCTTGTAATCCCAGTACTTGGGAGGCTGAGACAGGAGGATCTGTGTTCGTGGCCAGCCTCAGCTACTTAGTGAGGCCCTCCACAACTTAGTGAGACCCTGTTTCAAAATAAAGAATAAAAGTTAGGGCTGGGTATGTAGCTCGGAGGTAGAATGCCCCTGGGTACCGAAAAAAAAATGGAAATAATGGTAGTCGATAATATTTCCTACCAAGGTAGGATTCCCAATACCATCCACAGCAAGTGTCACGTGTGTACAAGTAGGGGCCACATGGAACCACAGACAACCTGAGGGTAGAAGCGTGCTGCACTGTGAGAAAGTCTTTACTACAACTGGTGGTGGCTCTATTGGTTGCTTCAATTTAAGAAGCATGTGCAGGTGACAATGATGTAGGATAGACGAAATAATTTAGGCAGAAAGGAGACATTGGGAGGGAAAGGAAAAATATAGTTTTTAAAATCTGGAGTTTTAAGCTAACTCCACCCCTTGGAAGTTTTCTAAAGAAGCTCCACATCCTAATCCCCGAAAGCCCTGCCCCCACCTAAGTCAGCACAAAGGACACCGGAAATTCACAGCCAAGGTTTGGAAGTTCCTTGGGCCCTGCCCCCCACATAAGAGTCAGGGGCAATGGACACCGGAAATTTACAGCCAAGGGCAGGCCCATCTTGAAACCTGAGAAAGAGGTGGGCCCAGCTTGGACCACCTACTCATCGTCCACCTATACCTGAAAAAGGAGGAGGTCCAGATCTCTTCTGTGCCCACCCCTCTTATAAAGGAAAAGAATCAACCACGCCTCGCTCTCTTCTTCGGGACCTGGGAAGTGCATCTGGACAGGAACATGGCCGCTCACCTGTTTTTCTCCCCCATCCCCTTACTTTCCTAAATAAATTCCTACTTTTTGATCCTGACTGGCACGTGTTAAAATTCTTTTTATCACGAATGCCAAGGACCCAGGAGTGGGACCGGGTTATCCCACAACAAGAAGACTATAGATGCACTGTGGTCAGTGTGCAGTCACTTAGCTATGGCAGCAAACACCGAGAGCATACCATATGCTAGGTGCTGTCCTGGGTGCTTAACCTGTAAGGATTTCTCCCATTCAATTGTAACAGCCCAGTGGAGTAGGTACCGTTTTCATAGGCATTTTACACATGTGAGAATACAAGCAAGTAAGGGGCTCAGTTAGGGCCTCAGACACAGGTTCGCTTCTCAGATACCCAGACTCCTACCTATGGTGAGTTTCACATCCCTGAGAGCTTGGTGCAGTGACCCCTGCTGGCTTGGAGTGGACCTTCATCCTGTGAAGTAACAGCATGTCAGTGCAGACAAAGCAGGTAGGGCTCTCTATCCTGCCTCCCTTTCTAAGAAAGGGGGTGAGGCGGGGTACAGAAAGGTGGAGCGATGGAGCAGGGATTGCATCTCCTGTTTTCCTCTCTGGGACTCTGCTTCATACCACATTTCTCTCTGCCTTCCTAAAAGGCTCTAACAGCCTTACTACTGGCAAAGCTATTGGGATAGGAGTTTTACTATTGGTCAAAGTTGCAAACTAAGGGTCTCCTAAATTCAAGTCCCTGTAGGCCATGCATTAGCATTACAGGCAGAGGCTGAGACCTTGACAGACCTTCTGTGTCAGGGATTGAGACTTATCAGTCAGTTTCTCTGTCGCTGATAGCATTGGATGCAAGATGAATTGCATTGTTTGCTAAGATGGTCCAAAACATCTCATACTTGCCACACCATGATTTTGGTCACCTTGCTCATCTGGGTATGACTTAGACCAGAAGAAACTATCCAGCCACACAGCTATTTATCTCCTCTTTTCACGATTCAGAAGGTTTCTGGAAAGTGAGTTATGCCATACCCACCCTCCGTTAATACAGCCATTCAAGAAGTGGCAAAGGGCTCTCTGTTGGACATCAGTCAAATGCTGGGCTTTTTGTTTGTTTGGTTGGTTGGTTGGTTTTTCCGCTAGAGTTCCCACCCACAAGGGAGTATATCCTTTTTGGGGGGATGGGGGGGGAAGACCATAAAACAAGCAAGTACAATAAAATACAATGACAAGTAGGGAAGATTGGGAGGTTTGTGTGAGAACACAGGAGGGGCCCTGAGTTCAGAATTAGGGGAAGGGGTTGATGAAGTGCCCTTAGAGGAAAGAACCGAAACCTAAAGGAAGGACTACTCAGTGATTGGCCTGGAGAAGGGAGAGGAGAAAGGTAAGACAGGTAGAAAGGATGGCACGGGAAGGGTCAGAGGCGAGAGGGAGTAGGGTACATTCATGGAATTGGAAAAGGCTCCCAGACCTCTTTGTGTTCACTGATTCCCACAGGGCAGAGGAGGCTCCTGTGGGAGAGTGTATCTTTGTCCAACTGGAGTTTGACAACACACAGCCATAATCAAAACCAAACTGCAGGAAATGTCCTGGGAGCTCCCCAGAAAATGTGTCACCCCCTCACCAGCTGGGGAAGGCTGAGAAATGAGTTACACACAGCTGTCATCACTAGCTCGGGTAGATATGGCCAATCATGGCACACAGAAGGGGTGTGTGGTTGAGTTCTCTGTGTACTTACTACATGTCTTCCACAAGATAAAATTTTATAAATAGTTGACAACATAATGAATGACTGCATGTCCTGCTATTTGATTTTTCTGGAAGGGAACCTCTAACCACAAAGGCATGAGGATTAGGGTATCACAGAATGAGGTATGTGTACTCCCAGGCATGTGCTGGGGATAAACATGGTGAAGCTTTGGGGGGTATTGATTTTTCTTAAAGAAAAAAATTATATATGTATGTGTATACAAACACTTTTTTTTTTTCATAGTACTGGGGATTGAACCCAGGAGCATTTTGACTCTACACCCCCAACCCTTTGTGTGTTTTACTGGGGACTGAACTCGGGGCTTTCTACCTCTGAGTTACACCCCCAGCCCTATTTTTTTTTTTTTAAACAGTGACTCCCTATATTACCACACTCTGGCCTTGAATCTGAGATCCTCCTGCCTCAGTCTCTCAGGTACTGGGATTATAGGCATCCACCATATCACCTGGCTCCTAGCCCTTTGTAAACATATTTTGAGACAGGGTCTCACTAAGCTAAACATTTAGCTGGGCGTGGTGGCGCACGCTTGTAATCCCAGCATTTGGGAGGCTGAGACCAGAGTATCTGGGTTCGCAGCCAGCCTCAGCTACCTAGTGAGCCACTCCACAACTTAGTGAGACCCTGGGGCTGGAGGTATAGCTTGGAGGTAGAACACCCCTGAGTTCAATCCCCAGTACCGAAAAAAAAAAAAAAAAACTAAACATAATTTAAAAGTTTATATTAGGACAGGACTATATTAAGGGATAGCATATTTAGGCTGTATCTCCCTCCTGAGATAGCTCATATTCTTCCTTGAATGAGTATTTCTTGCTGTACCCTCAAAGACATCTCTCCCAAGATAGCTCCCATTCTCCTTTGAATACGCATCTGCTTTGCTGAATCTGTCTAAGAAAGGAAGAGAGAGAGAGAGAGAGAG